>CAJQZJ010034136.1:3993480-4009440 GCA_907164525.1 Lophiomys imhausi
TGGATTTTTTTTTTTTTTTGCTGTCTTCTGGACTTGGGTCCAAAGGGGGCACTGTGGTGTAGGAGTTGCCTTACTCCACCCCTATAAGGTGAGTCATTCAGTCCCGCCTCCCAGGTGGGGACCTAATTAATTCAGGTGGCGGAGCTGTGCACAAGTAAGCTCTGATTCCCCGCCAGAAGGGCCCTTACTAGTACAAAAGTTCAATATAGGACAGTTTCAAATATCTCACAGTTTGCCCGGGGTTGGTTCCTGTAGTGGGTAAATCTGAAGTTCAGCTCCAATAGCCTTGCTGCTCCTGAGGCTTGGAAGCTGGCCAGTGACGTCACAGACTGGGATCTGAAGGCACTTTGCAGTGGAGCTACTTCACTTTCAAGGGTCACAACCTTTCCCGGATAATTGGATCCTCTGTGTGAGACCTGGGAGTGCCCAGCAGGGTGGGGATTATCTCTGCGTGGTGGTTTCTGAATCTGCCAGCTGGTTATTAGGTTGGAACTTACTGGGGATTTCTCCTTTTGGGGGGATGGGTTATTCCGATTCCCGGGTCCAGAGCAATTTATATTAATTTTTAACTATATTTAATTTAAATAGGTAGAACATTCAGAAAACCGATAAGTATTTTCTACAAGCAAAAGCCAAATGCTTTTCTGTAGTTGGCTCACTTCCTCTTTTCCCTCATCCTAATACTTTTGCTAAATTATTATTATTGTTGTTGTTGTTATTGTTATATTTTGGTTTTTCGAGATAGGGTTTTTCTGTGTAACCCTGTCTGTCCTGGACTCACTTTGTAGACCAGGCTGGCCTCGAACTCACAGAGATCCACCTGCCTCTGCCTCCCGAGTGCTGGGATTAAAGGCTTGCACCACTTTTGCTAAATTTAAGGTCTATCTGGAAAGTTAAGTTTCTAATGTATTTCTCATTGCATACAGTGTTGTTCTAGTATATTGCTTACCCAATTTGTTTGAAATATAAGACTTTCCACCTGTGGCACAGCTAGCAGTGGTGAATGGGGCTCTTCCCCCTGAGCTCCATTGTCAGCATTGCCTGGATCCTTAAGGAGTTCGGCATGCATAAGGAACATCCAGCCAACACTAGGGACAACCAGATGACTAAAGGCTAGTGTAAAGGCACTATCAGCAAGAACCAGGGCAATATGGCATCACTAGCATCCAGCTATCCTACCACAACAAGCCCTAGATATCCTATCATAGACAAAGTACATAAAGATGACTTTAAACCTAATCTTATAAAGATGATAGTGGACTTTAAAGGGGAAATCCCTTAAAAAGTATATGAAAATACAAGCAAAGAAATAAAGGAAATGAATAAAGCTGTTCAAGACCTGAAAATGGAAATAGAAGCAATAAAGAAAACACAAACAGAGAGATCCTGGAGATGGAAAACCTAGGGAGGAGAACAGGAACTACAGACGCACACATCATCAACAGAATACAAGACATGGAAAAGAAAATCTCAGGCATAGAAGATATAATTAAAGAAATCAACACATTGTTCAAAGAAAATATTAACTCTAAAACATTCCTGACACAAAACATCTAATACATCTGGGACACTATGAAAATATCAAACCTAAGAATAATGGGAATAGAAGGAGGAGAATAACTCCTTGTATCTTATCAGAGCATCATAGATTAAAAGTGTACTTCAACAGCAAAAACAACAGAAAAGCCTACAAACTTATAGAAACTGAAGAACTCTCTATTCAATGACAACTAGGTCAGGGCAGAAATTGGAGAGATCTCATACTAACAATTTAAAAGCATACCTGGAAGCTCTAGAATGAAAAGAAGCAAACTCACCTAAGAGGAGTAGACAGCAGGAAATGACCAAACTCAGGCTGAAATCAATAAATTAAAAAGAAAGAGGAAATACAAAGGATCAACAAACTCAAGAGCTGGTTCTTTGAGAAAATCAGTAAGATAGACAAACACTTAGCCAAACTAAATAAAAGGCAAAGAGATAATATCTCAATTAACAAAATCAGAAATGAAAATGGAAACATCACAACAGACACTGAGGAAATCCAAAGAATCATTAAGTCTCACTTCAAAGGTTTGTACTCCACAAAATTGGAAAATTTAATTGTAATGAATGATTTTCTTGATAGATACCACTTATCAAAGTTAAATCAAGAACATATAAATGATTTAAATAGATCTATAACCACTAAGGAAATAGACGTAATCATCAAAAGTCTCCCAACCAAAAAAAGACCAGGGCCAGATGATTTTAGGGCAGAATTCTACCAGACTTTCAAAGAAGAGCTTATACCAATACTCCTCAAACCATTCCACAAAAGAGAAACAGAAGGAACATTGCTAAACTCATTCTAAGAGGTCATGGTCACCCTGTTACCTAAATCACGCAAAAACTCAACAAAGAAACAATTTCACTCCAATTTCCCTTATGAACATTTGTGCAAAAAATGTAATAAAATAATCACAAACTGAATAAAAAACACATCCAAAATGATCAAGTAGGCTTCATCCCAGGGACACAGGGATGATTCAATATTGGTCTTTGTATATTGATACAAAATTAAGATTATATTTGGGTACATTGTTATTGATCTTTGTATATTGATACAAAATTAAGGTTAACTCTTCTTAAGGTATTGTACCTAGGTAACACTTAAAAATGAAATGTGAGGTTTTGGTTTTTTGATAGCAACTGTCATAAACTATTTATGATAATTAAGAATTGCAAACTAATAGTCATTCAAGCATGTCATTTTATTAGGTATAGCATAGCCTATCTCAGTAGTTTTCTAAGTTAATCAGAAATTAAGTTGCTAAGAGACAAGCAACATTTGCTTATCCAAATATATGGAGATAGATAGGTTGTCTCTAAAACCTCAAGAGATCTGTAGAATATGGTATTCAAAGATGTTTTTGTAACTTAAGATTTTTTTTTTTTTATATTGAGCCATGTCAGCTCCTGACAGCACTTCCTATTCTACTCCAAGTAGATGATGAGCGTTGGAAAATCTCTATTTGGAGATGATTAGTGGCAAGCTTGTTCTGGGCAAGAAAAATCCCTTGCTTCAACTGTAGACAGACTGCTGTCTGAAAAAGACAACAGCCTAGCTCTGCCAAGACAGGGTAGGTAAGTCCTTCATAATTCCTGCTTTACAATTAATGTCTGTCAGAGAAACAGGCCCAAAAGGCTAAAGGTAGATGTTCTAATGTATGGAGAGATATTGGGAACTGTCTAGGAAGCCAGTTGTCTGTCATTTCTTAGTTTTGGAAGTTGCTGGCCCTGCACTTCCTGTATAATTAGATATATTTATCTGTCTCAGGTCTCTGATGTGGTTGAAGACTAGATAGTTATAGTCTCATAGTTAAATTTGAAGTTGTTTAAGAAGTAAGATGTTGTTCTGGATCTAAAAAGATGTTTTGAAGTTGGTGTTGCAAGTTAGGGTGGAAGCTGAGTTGGATATAGAACTTTAAACTCATGGAAATGGATGCATAGTAGAATGTTAAAGTCAAGTGACAAATATGCATGGACTGGACATTGGGAATGTATGTTATGCCTTAAAATTTTCATAATTGTGGTCCAATTATTCTTATTATTTTGTATTGTATTTGTTGCTATAAGAGAAAGAGCCATTTGTTGGACTAAAATGGGGAGCTGTTTGGGGGAAAAGATACACCTTAAACTTAAAAAAAAAGAAACAGATGAGGGTGTGTGAGGGGGAAGAGGGTGGGACAGGAGGGGGGAGTTGGGAGGGGATTGTGATTGAGATGTTACTTGAAGAAATAAAAAATAAATTTAAAAAAGACAATAAAAACAAAAATAAAACAAACAAACAAAAAAAGAAAATCCATCAATGTAATTCACTGTTGGGGTAGTGTTAATCATTCTAAATGTTAATTAATTGCTCCTGCTTGCTGTCTATTACTTACATTGACTCTGATTGGTTGAATAAAATGCCGAGGCCTGAGATTGGGCAAAGACAGAGAAAGGTGGGAATTCCTGGGATTAGAGCAGGAAGCCTGCACTTTAGACAGAGGATCAAAGCATTCCAGCCAGCAGCAGGAAGAAGAAGCATTCCAGCCAGGAACAGCAGGAAGGAGGACACACACCATGGGTTAGAAAAAGGAACCTCATTCCACATGGCCAGGAACATCGGCATATCGTGGAGAATGGCAGTCCAAGAGGCAAGCAGATCTCTGAGTTTAAGCCTAGCCTGATAGAGAGCAAGTTTCAGGTATGGAAAGATTAGGTCCAAGTGTGGTGGTACACATCCTTAATTCCAACATTGCGGAGTTAGAGGCATGTAGATGACTGAGTTGTTTAGTCAATTAGGTTGAGTCAGTGAGTTGAGAGGCAGTTGAAGCCAAGAGCAGCACAGTCAAAGAGAGGAGGCACTGTGATGGAGATGTAACCTGAGGTAGTGAATCAATATTAAAAAAAAGATGACATAAAACTAAGAGAGAGAGAGAGAGAGAGAGAGAGAGAGAGTATATACGGGTCATATTTGGGTAATAGAATTAATAGCTAGCTTAGATGGGCTAGGATTGCACAATTCAGGCCAAGGCTTGTTAAAATCCATGTGGTGTCTCTGTGTATTCATTTATAATGTCTGGTAAAGAATTAACAGCTGCCGAATCAATTAAATATAACCTAAATACTGGTTAAACAATATAATTAGTCATATTTCTTTTTACAATTCACGATATAAACAAACTGAGGAACAAACAAAAACAAAAATGCATGATCTCACTGAATTCTGAATAAGCCTTTGACAAGATCTAATACTTTTTCATGTTAAAAGTCTTGGAGACCACATCTTTGAATGCCATATTCTGCAGATCTCTTGGGGTTTTTGAAGATGCCCTATCTATCTCTTATATTTAGATAAGCAAATGTTGCTTGTCTCTTAACAACTTGATTACTGAGTAGCTTAGAGAATATCTGTGATAGACTGTCTTAGTAGCTAACAAGGTGACATGCATGCATGACTAGGAGTTTGTTTTTCTTAACTATCCTAAACAGTTTAAGACAGTTGGTATCAAGAGGCCAGAACTTCACATTTCATTTTTAAGTATCTCTAAGTACAATACCATTAGGAAGCGTTACCTTAAATTTTGCATCAATATACAAAGATCTATTCAACTGTGGCTAAATATACTCTTAATTTTGTATCAATATACAAAGATCAATGCCTATGCGGCCCAATACAATCTTAATATTGCGTCCATATACAAGGGTCAATACCATTGTGGCCAACTATAATCTTAGTTTTGTATCAATATACAAATATCAATACTGACGTAGACGAATACAATCTTATTTTTGCACAATCAACAATGGTCAATACCACTTTAGCCAAATATACTATTAATTTTGTATCAATATACAAGGGTATAAGGGCATATTCAATAATGTGACCTTTCTTCTTGATCCTTCCTGTGCTGTGTCTCGATTTTTCTCTCGTCCGTGCATTCCTACATAGGAGATAAAGAATTAAGATTTTTTTGATATCGTGACATATCAGCTCCTGACAGCACCCCCTATTCTACTCCAAGTAGAAGAAAAGCATCGAAGAATCTCCAATGTGAGATGGTTGAATTAGTGGCAAGCCTATCTCTTGACATGTAAAAACTCCTTGCTTCAACTGCAGACAGACTGCTGTCCAAAAAGGACAAAACTTGGTAGCAGGGAAGTCGACAGCCTAGCTCTGCCAAGAAAGGGTAGGTTAGTCCTTCACAATCCCTGCTCTACAATAAATGTCTGTCAGAGAAACAGGACCAAAAGGCTGAAGACTGATGCTGGAATGTATGGAGAGAAAATGGGAACTGTCCAGGTAGTCACTGGTTTGTCATTTCTTAGTATTGGAAGCTGCAGGCCCTGCACTTCCTATACAATCAGATATATTTAACCTTCTCAGCTCTCTGAGGTGGTTGAAGAATAGACAGCTTGAGTCTCATAGCTAAATTTTGAGTTGTTTCGGAATCAAGAGGGCATTCTAGATCTAAGAAGATGGTTATAATAGTGATGCAAGTTAGTATGAAAACTAAGTCAGTTATAGAACTTTAAACTCATGGAGATGGTTAGAAGGTAGAAGGTTAAAGTCAGGGGCCAAATATGTATGAACTGGACATTGGGAAGTTACACCGGGCCATTTAACTCTCATAAATGTGGCATATTTAATTCTGCTGTTTTGTATAGAATTTACTGTTATAAGAGAAAGAACCATTTGTTGGAATGAAAAGAGAAGCTGTTGGGGGGGGGAAGAGGGTGGAAGGGTGGGACAAGAAGGGGGAATAGGGAAGGGTTTGCGACTGAGATGTAACTTGAAAAAAAAATAAAGTACTTATTAAAAAAAAAAAGTCTTGTAGAGATCAGGGATACAAGGCACAACCTAATCACAATAAAGGCAACATATATAGCAAGCCAATAGTCAACATCAAATTAAATGAGGATAACCTTAAAGCAATTTGTAGAGGAATTTTATTTTAGAACATGGCTGCTCTGGCAAGAGATCATATCCAAAACGTTCTAAGTCTGTGTGATCTGGCTGGAATACAAACATGCCTTTAGTCCCAGGAGACAGAGGCAAGCAGATCTCTGAGTTTAAGCCTAGCCTGATATAGAGCAAATTTCAGGTATGAAAAGATTAGGTCCAAGTGTGGTGGTACACATCCTTAATTCCAACATTGAGCAGTTAGAGGCATGTAGATGACTGAGTTGTTTAGTCAATTAGGTTGAGTCAGTGAGTTGAGAGGCAGTTGAAGCCAAGAGCAGCACAGTCAAAGAGAGGAGGCACTGTGATGGAGATGTAACCTGAAGTAGTGAATCAATATTAAAAAAAAAAGATGACATAAAACTGAGAGAGAGAGAGAGAGAGAGAGAGAGAGAGAGAGAGAGAGAGAGAGAAGGCGGAGGAGGCAGTTTTACTGGGAGAGTTTTACAGAGTCAGGTTGAAGAGAGAACAAGCTAGACACAGGTGAAGACAGAATGAGCCAGAGAATGAGAAGGAGACCTCCTACAACCCACAGACCCCTCAGGCAGAAACCTAGCATAACTATCCTATGAAAAACTCTGTCCAGCAGCAAATCATGGACCCTGTTGGTTGTTATTAGAACACCTTACCATACATGTGGTGTCATATCAAGCCCCAGTATAAGAGGAAGCTCTTAACCCCTATGTGGGTTAAGTTGATCAACCTATGTGGTTAATCAACTTAGGGGGTTTGATATGTGGGGGCTCCCCTCATCCAAGAAGAATAGGACCTAGATGAGGAAGAGGAAGGAAGGGAGGGAACTTTGCTTGAGATGTAACTTGAAAAAATAAATTAATAATAAAAATGGAAAAATACTCTAGGCCTAGATTAGATTGCACAGAGGCTAGAAGCTTCTAGGACTGGAGTATAAAAGTTACTTCTACAGCGATTCCACAAAAATCAAGGACAAGACTAGGATACCCATTCTCTCCACATCTATTCCATATAGTAGTTGAAGTTCTAACTAGAGCAATAAGATAACTAAATAAGATCAAGTATGTAAATTGTAAAGAAAGAGGTCAAAGTATTGCTAGTTGCAGATCATGTGATGGAATACATAAATGACCCCCAAAATTCTACCAGATAACTCCTCCAGCTGATAAACTTGGCTAGATACAAAATTAACTAAAAAAATCAGTAGCCCTTCTTTATGGAAGTGATAAATGGGCTGTGAAAGAAATTAGGGAAACAACACTCTTCACAATACCAAAAACTGTATAGAATATCTTGGTATAACTCTAACCAAGCAAGTGAAAAACCTGTGTAACAAGAACTTCAAGTCTCTGAAGAAATTGAAAAGATGTTGGAAGATGCAAAGATCTCCCATGCTCATGGATAGGTAGGATCAACATACAAAAAAAAAAAAAATCTTACCAAAAGCAACCTAAAAATTCAATGCAATTTCCATCACAATTCCAACACCATTCTTTTTTTTTTTAATACTTTATTTTTTTTCTTCAAGTTACATCTCAGTAACAAACCCCTCCCTATTCCCCCTTCCTATCCCGCCCTTCCACCCTCTTCCCCCCAGAATTTTCCCCTTTCAGTCCAACAGATGGTTCCTTCTCTTATAACAGTAAGTATTATACAAAACAATAGATATAAATATGCCACATTTATGAGAGTTAAATGGCCCAGTATACCTTCCCAATGTCCAGTTTATACATATTTGGCCCCTGACTTTAACATTCTGCTATCTAACCAACTCCATGAGTTTAAAGGTCTATATGTGACCATTCTTTTTTTTTAAATGTTTATTTATTAATTCAAGTTACATCTTGATCACAGCCCCCTCTCTCCTCCCCTCCTGGTCCCGCCCTCTCACCCTCTACCCCTCTTCTTCCTATCCTTCTCCTCAGGTGAGGGGAGCCCCCACATATCAGCCCCCCTCAGTTCATCAGTCTCATGAGGGCTAAGCATTTCTTTTTGCTCTGGGGTCGGACATGGCTGCTCAGCTAAGGTAAAGTGTTCCACTAACAGGTGACAAAGCTCATGACTAAGACCACTCCCCCTACTTGTTAAGGGGTCCGTATGAAGATCAAGTTACCTATCATCTATATTTCTATATGGAGCTCTATGTCTAGTCTAAGCTTTTTTCTTCTTTTGTGGTTAGTGTTTCAGTCCTGTAAGCCTCTAGGGGCCTTGGTTGGTTGGTTCTGTTTATCGTCATGATCTTCATGTGTTGATCTTGATCCCTTCAGGTCTCTCTATTCCTCCTCCCTCTCTTACACACGGCTCCCAGAGCTCCACCTAACGTTTGACTGTGTGTCTAAGCATCTGTTTTGATCTGCTGCTGGTTAGAATTTTTCTTAGGATAGTTATGCTAGGTTCCTATTCTTCTGATTCTGTGGGTTGTAGGATAGTTATCCTGTACCATATGGCTGAAATCCAGTTATAAGTACATGCCATGTGCATCTTTCTAGGTCTGGGTTAGCTCACTCAGTATGAGCTTTTCTAGCTCCATCTATTTGGCTGCAAATTGCATGTTTTCTTTGTTTCTGATGGCTGAGTAGTATTCCATTGTGTAAGTGTACCACAGTTTTTGTTTTGTTTTTTTATCCATTGCTCTGTTGAAAGGCACCTGGGTTGTTTCCAGTTACTAGCTATTATGCATGAAGCTGCTATGAACATAGTTGTGCCATTGTCCTTGTGGTTTGATGAAGAATCTTTTGGATATATGCCCAGAAGTGGTATGGGTCTTGAGATAGAACTATTCCCAGTTTTCTGAGATATCAAAAGACTGATTTCCAAAGTAGTCGTACAAGTTAGCACTCCCACCAGCAATGCAGGAGTGCTTCCCTTTCTCCAAATCCTCACCAGCATGTGCTATCACTTGATTTTTTTTTTTTTATCTTAGCCAATTTGAAGGGTATATGATGGAATTTTAGGATCATTTTGAGTTGCATTTCCCTTATGACCAAGGATGTTGAGCACTTCTGCAAGTGTCTCTCGGCCATTAGAGATTCCTCTTTTGTGAATTCTAAGAAAAACATCTTCAACAAATCGTTATGATTTAACTGGATGTCAACATGTAGAAGACTGCAAATAGACCCATATTTATCACCTTGCACAAAACTTAAGTCCAAGTGGAAAAAAGACCTAATCACAAAACTGGACACACTAAATCTAATAGTAGAGAAAATGGGGAAAAGTCACAAACTCACTGGCATAGGTAACAACTTCCTGAACAGAACACCAATAGCTCAGGCTCTAAGACTGAACATCAATCAATGGGACCTTATGAAACTGAAAATCTTCTGTAAGGCAAAGGACACTGTCATCAGAACAAAATGGCAGCGTAAAGATTTTCACTAACCCCATAACTGACAAAGTGATAATATAAAAAATTTACAAAGAACTCAAGAAATCAGACACCAGCAAACCACATAATCCAATAAAAACTGGGATACAGAACTAAACCAACAAAACTCTTTACAGACTTTGAAAGTGAAATTTTCAAGTTGGCATAAAAAAAAGCTAGGATAGTGAAAACAACCTTATACAATAAAAGAACTTCTAGAGGTATCACCATCCCTGATTTCAAGTTGTACTACAGAGCAATATCCATGAAAAAACATGGTATTGAAATAAAAACAGACAGGTTTATCAATGGAATTGAATAGAAGACTCAGACATAAACCCACACATCTATGGACACTTGATTTTTTGACAAATAAGCCAAAAACGAAACCTTGGAAAAAAAGAGAGCATTTTCAACAAATGGTGTTGGTCATGGATGTCTGCATGCAAAAGAATGCAAATACACCCATATTTATCACCTTGCAGAAAACTCAAGTCCAAGGGGATCAAAGAGTTCAACATAAAACTGGATACACTAAATCTAACACAAGAAAAATTTGTGAATAGCCTTGAATGCATTGATACAGGGGACAACTTTCTAAACAGAACACCATCACCTCAGGTAGTAATATCAACAATTAATAAATGGGATCTCATAAAACCTAAAAGCTTCTGCAAGGCAAAGGGCACTGTCAATAGCACAAAACGTCAGCCTACAGAATGGAAAAAGATCACCAACCTTATATTCAACAGAGGGCTAATACCTAAAATAAAGAACTCAAGAAATTAATCAACAACAAACCAAGTAACCCAATTAAAAATGGGGTACAGAGCTAAACAGAAAATTCTCAACAGAGGAATCTCCAATGGCCAATAAGCACTTAAAGAAATACTCAATGTCCTTATGCATCAGGGAAATGCAAAAAACAAAACAAAACAACAAAACAAAACAAAACAAAAAAACAACGTAACTCTTAGATTCCATCTTATACCCGTTAGAATTACTATTAAATAAAAAGGGAACACTCCTCCATTGCTAGTGGGAGTGTAAACTTGTACAACCACTTTGGAAATAAATCTGGTGCATTCTCAGAAAACTGGGAATAGTTCTACCTCAAGACCTAGGTATACCACTCCTGTGCATATACCCAAGAGATGCTCCACCATACCATACCACAAGGACATTTACTCAACTATATTCATTTCATAGTAGCTTTATTCATAATAGCCAGAAACTGGAAACAACCTAATTATCACTCAAGAATGGATAAAGAAAATGTCACATTTACACAATGGAATATTACTCAGCTATTAAAAACAAGGACATCATGAAAATTTCAGGCAATTGGAAAGAATTAGAAAATATCATCCTGAGTGAGGTAACTCATACCCAGAAAGACACGAATGGTATGTGTTCACTTATAAGTGGATATTAGTCAAATAGCACAAGATAATCATGCTACAATCCACAGATGCAAAGAAGGTAAGTAACAAGGAGGGCCCAGGGGAGGAAGCTTAAATCTCACTCAGAAGGGGTAATAAAATAGATGTCTGGGGTGGAGAGAGGGAGGGATGTGGGTGGGAGATGGGGAAGGGGGAGGAATGGGGTGAGGATCGGGTGTGGGGGAGTGGGTAAGAATACTGGGAGAGAGAATGGAAACCATGGGGGCAGCACTGAGATGGGGGAGGCTCCTGGGAGTCTATAGGGGTGACCCTAACTGAGACCTCCAGCAGTGGTGGATATGGAGCCTGAAGAGGCCATCTCTTGTAGCCAGATGGAACATCTAGTGGAGGGAGGGTACACCAACTGACCCACAAAACCTTCAACCCATGATTTTTTTCCTGCCTACAGGAAGTGTATGATAAAGATGGAGCAGAGACTGAGGGAATAACTAACCAATGATTGGCCCAACTTGAGACTCACCCCATGGGAGAGAACCAATCCCTAACACTATTAATATTATTCTGCTATGCTTGCAAACAGGAGCCTAGCATAACTGTCTTCTGAGAGGCTTCATCCAACAGCTGATGGAAACAGATGCAGAGATCCACAGCCAAACAATAGATAGAATTTAGGGAGTCTTGTGGAAGAGTGGGAGAAAGTATTGAGGGAGATGGAGGGGTCAAGGACATTACAACAAGACCTACAGAGGAGACTCACCTAGGCCCATGGGATATAACAAAGACTGAACCACCAACCGAAGAACATGCATGGACTTGAAGTAGGCCTCCTACACATATGTAGCAGATGTGCAGCTTGTTTTTCATGTGGGTCCCCTAACAATTGGAGCAGAGTCTGTCTCTGGCTCTAATGTCTTCATTTGTATCCCTTTTCCCTAGCTTGGTTGCCTTATCTAGCCTTAGTGGGAGAGGATGAACTTAATCCTGTGAAATTTGATGTATCAGGGTGAGTTGGTACCCATGGATGGCCTCCAATTCTGTGCATGGAAGGGGAATGAGGAATAGGGGGAGGGACAGTGATGGTGGGATTGGCATCAGAGGAGGGACGGGTGCTCTGATCAGGCTATAATGTGAATAAATAAGTAAATTAATGAAAACGAAAAATAACAGAAATGGCCTTTGATGGGGTGATGTTATGTATTCTAAATGTTATTTAATTGGTCCTGCTTTCTGTCTGTTACCTACATTGTCTCTGATTGGTTAAATAAAATGCTGAGGCCTGATATTGGGCAAAGACAGAGGTAGGTGGGACTAAGGTGTGCGGGCTTCAGAAGCAGGGAGATTGATAGGAAGAAGCAGCAACCAAGACAAGAAGAAACAAAGAACAGGAAGGAAGACACATGTCATGGGTTAGAGAAAAGAACTTCATTCCACATGATCTGGAACATCGACATAGCTTGGAGAAAAACAGCCCAGGGGATATATGTTTATTATATGGGGTCATATTTGGGAAACAGAATTAAGAGCTAGCTTAGATGGGCCAAGATTGCTCAATTCAGGCCAAGACTCGTTAAAATCCATGTGGTGTCTGTGTGCTCATTTATAAAGGCTGGTTAAGGATTAACACTGCATACCAATTAAATATAATATAAATACTAGTAAATAATTTAATAAGCCATTTTCTACAGCCCTTAAAAAAGAAAAATAAATAAATAATAAATATTTGAGTTATGTTTCTCAAAATAGAGAACCAGAGAAGTCCTACTACCATTGTATAGTCTGTACAAGGTAGAAAAGAAAGAGAATTAGTAGCATAAAGAAGTTACTTAGTAGAATGAAAACTAATAACATCATTTATCAAAATTCTGCTAGCTCAGGAATCAAAATGTTAGAAGAAGACATAAGAAAATATTTAGTCCTATCAAATACATGGACCTTCCTGGAGCAGAAAGGCCAAAATCTCTGAGACAGCATCAGACATGAGATGCTCATTGAATTTGAAGTCCTGCAATTGCTTTGAATATGTGACTTCATGTGAATAGGCCTGACTACAATTCATCTTGTAATGACTTGACAGTTTGCTAGTCAGACTGTTTGACTGTGGAAGTGATGAATGGAAATATAATACAGTCCAATGAATTAAGACCATGACTAAAGTAATTTTGTCTATCCACTGTGGAGTTTTGAGAAAAAGAAAATAAAAATAACTTTATGTTGAGAAAGATAGCAATTTCTTCCTTCTCCTTCTCTCCAATTGATATTTCCTTATTATTGGATATAAACACACTGAGGTATTTTCCAAAGGCTTGAAGCCTCTCCAGATGAAAAACTTTTCAGTCAGTCACAATGAGTGCTGCCAGAGAGTGGAAAGGGAAAAGTTCTAGTTTAAACTTATTTCCTGTGAGACTATGAAATACAACTTCAAGGTATTAATTACAGTCAAGTTTGATGGAACCAAAGGGCAAACCATTGTGTTGATTCAGTTTCACAAGGGACTTGAGGTTTCTGTGAAATTTAATTAATTTTCTTTCTTCTGTAGGTTAAGTTACAGTAAGTAGGGACTAGATTCCATCAACATGAGTCTTCTTTTCCCATTGAGTGAGGTTTTCAAAGTTGCCTCAGAGAATTTCTCAGTTGAAAAGGAGAAATATGGGTTGGTAAGTTGTACAGTGTACTTAAATACAGAAATCATGACTGTATGAACACAAATGTGTTAAGACCCATGGGAAATAATTTATATAATTACTGGCTCCAATAATAGTGAATAAAATATTTTTGCAAGAAAGAACAGATTGTGCTTATTTGCGATTTTCACTACCAGCTCTTTGTTACTTTAGGCAAATCATCTGGGGAAAGGGATTTAATTACAAAAAGATCTGCGACCTTCTTCCCGTAGGCTGGCCACTGCTTATGATACTTCTCTCATGAAGAAACACTCTGCTGCACCCAATGTATGCTCTTCTCAGATCTTGAATATGTTTTAAATTTTCAAATATCTGTTTAAAAGTTTGCTTGCTGTTTGGAGGCACAAGTTTCTGTACCTGCCATGTTAAACTCATAAGTGTAAATAAATTGGTTCAATAATATGACATATGTGCTAAAATTCATTATGTTAGATTTCATTATGTCTTGTCAGAAATTGCATTTTTTATTCTCTTTTCATGCTTTGGAATATCCTAAACATAATTACTAAATATATGCTATGAAACTTTAATTTCTTCTATTTAAAAATATTTAAGAGATATTTGAGAAATTTATACATGTATATAATGAATTCTGGTCATTTTCAATTTTTTATTTTATTTTTGAGATTATAGTATAATTACACTATTTATATGTTGACTTTTCCTCCAAACCCTTCCAAATACTTCTTCTGCTCTTCTTCTAATTCATGGCCCTTCATTCATTAGTTGTTATTGCATACATTACTAAATATAGCCTGCTCGGTTGCTATATAATGTTATTGGTATGCATGTTTTCATGGCTGACCACATTTTCAATCCCCATCAATCTCTATCACCCCCTACCTTTAATATTGAAGGGCTTTTTCTCAACAAGTCTACCCCATGCCCCATGAGATGTCTCTTTATTTTTCTTGTGATCCCCTGAGTACAATTATGGTTGCTGGCATGAGAATGGGCATGGAGTTATTTACTGGATTATAAAAAAAATATCAAAATAATTTCTTCTTTAATCCGGATTGAAAGGTAATACTATATATATTATCAAAAAATCAAATTTGCTCCAGGAAAAATATTACCTGACCCCCCCAAAAAAAGGTAATTGTCCCAGAGTTAGGATTAGGGCAGGGCTCTGTTCTTATCTTTCCAGGAGATTTAAAGCATCCATTCAAGGAATCCAGGGACAACTGGACAACGGAAACCCCAGCAGAAAACAGATCAGACACCAAAGAAGACGAGTGGCCCAGATGATCCAGCCTTGCAGACTTCCTCAATAGCAGTTTCCTCAAAAGTCTATAACCACAACAACTCAAAATCGCTAAGATCGTTCAGCTCCACAGACTACTCCAGCCACATCTTCAGTAAAGTTCTGAAGATCCGCTTCTGTCTATGAACTTCGTAGGACATCTAAATAGCTGAGCACAAAGGGACTGAACATCAAATGATTCTATTAACATTTTTAACCATTTTTTCATTCTTATTTGGGCCCCAAACAGGTTTACTACGTCCCAAATCAGCAGGAAGTCATTTTAAGAGAACAACGTCCCATCCCCAGAAGGTGGGGAGGGTGTTCTTCCCCTTTGGTTATTTGATAGATAACAGAAATTTTTGTTATTTAGGGGAAAAGACTACAAGCTGTTAAATGGTCTTGTTAAATGGGTTTTGGAGGTTAGACCCAGGGACTTCTCTCTTTTGCTTTTCTGTATCCTCCTTTCTCTCCTATATAGGAGTGAACAGACTTGAGAAAAATGGGACATAGACATAGTATAGGAAAGAACAAGAAAAAAGGACAGATTATTGAATATAGCTTTATACCTTTGTATACTGATACAAAATTAATATTATATTTGGCTAAATTGGTATTGATCATTGTATATTAATGCAAATTTAAGATTGTATAGGGCTACATCGGTATTGATCTTTGTATATTGATACAAAATTAAGATTATATTTGGCCACAATGGTATTGACCCTAGTATATTAATGTAAAATTAAGATTGTATTGGGCTACATCGGTACTGATCTTTGTATATTGATACAAAATTAAGATTA
>CAJQZJ010034137.1:0-34565 GCA_907164525.1 Lophiomys imhausi
TGATACATAATTAAGAGTATATTTAACCACAATTGAATAGATCTTTGTATATTGATACAAATTTAAAGATAATGCTTCCCAATGGTATCATACCTAGAGATACTTAAAAATAAAATGTGAAGCTCTGACTGCTTTATACCAACTGTCTAAAACGGTCTAGGATAGTTAAAACATACTCCTAGTCATGCAAACATGTCTCTTTGTTAGCTACTATGACAGTCTATCACAGATATTCTCTAAACTACCCAGTAATCAAGTTGCTAAGAGACAAGCAACATTTGCTTATCTAAATACAAGAGATGGTTAGGGCATCTTCAAAAACCCCTAGAGATCTGCAGAATATGGCATTCAAAGATGTTATCTTAAATCAAGATTTTTTTTTTTTATATCGAGACATATCAGTGCCTGACAGCACCCCCTATTCTACTCCAAGTAGAAGATAAGCATCGAAGAACCTCCACTGTAAGATGGTTGAATTAGTGGCAAGCCTTTCTCTTGGCATGAAAAAACCCCTTACACCAACTGCAGACAGACTGCTGTCCAAAAAGGACAAAACTTGGTAGCAGGGAAGTCGACAGCCTAACTCTGCCAAGACAGGGTAGGTAAGTCCTTCATAATCCCTGCTCTACAACAAATGTCTGTCAGAGAAACAGGACCCAAAGCCTGAAGATTGATGCTGGAATGTATGGAGAGAAAATGGGAACTGTCCAGGCAGTTACTGGTATGTTCTTTCTTAGTTTTGGAAGCTGCAGGCTCTGCACTTCCTATATAAGCAAATATATTTATCCCTCTCAGGTCTCTGAGGTGGTTGAAGAATAGACAGATAGAATCTTATAGTTAAATTTTGAACTGTTTAGGAATCAAGAGGGTGTTATAGATCTAAGAAGATACTTTTAAAAGTGTGTTGCAAGATAGTAAGAATGTTGAGTCACATATAGACCTTTAAACTCATGGAGTTGGGTAGATAGTAGAATGTTAAAGTCAGGGGCCAAATAGGTATAAACTGAACATTGGGAAGGTATACTGGGCCAATTTACTCTCATAAATGTGGCATATTTATATCTATTGTTTTGTATAATACTTACTGTTATAAGAGAAGGAACCAGCTGTTGGACTGAAAGGGGAAACCTCTGGAGGGAAGAGGGTGGAAGGGCGGGTTAGGAAGGGGGAATAGGGAGGGGTTTGTTACTGAGATGTACCTTGAAGAAAAAAAAAATAAAGTATTTATAAAAAAAAAAAAAAAAAAGAATGTTCCATGAATACTGAATTTGAATTAGTTTCTTCTGGTAACTCAGTAATAGATCCAGAAAGTCCCCACCATATGAGCAAGAAATTATAAGTGTAGGTGCTTTTATTTAAAAATTTAGAACACTATGATTGGCTAAAAATTTCATGGAGTTTTGGCATATGTGTGTTATCCTTAAATGCCTATATGTGAGGTACATAATTCTCAACTCTTCTACTAATAATCTTTCCAACAAAATTACAATATACCAAGATGAGGAATGAAAACTACAATATAACAAGACTCCACATTTTTTCTCACAGAAACTCTGTTTCTACAAGTAAATAATTGATGATGAAATATAAGGAAGAAGTCGATATAAAATGATCATGTGATTACCCAAGACTGTAAGGGTTTCCACAGAAAGATTTAGTCATTCAATATAATATCAAAGGACATCTTCCAGCATTGGTCATTGCCTCTTTACCCCATGCATTTTTATTTTTTAAAATTTATTTGTGTGTGTGTGTGTGCGCGCGCGCACACACGCACACATGCTTGCATACTCTTGAATATGCCATGGTGCTTGCATGAAGGACAGAGGAAAATGTATTGAAAACATCTCTCTCTTACAATATGGATCCTGGCAGTTGAACCAGGCCTTGAGACTTGGCAGTAAGTTCCTTTACCCGCTGAATCATTTCATCATCCCGTTGACCTTACTCCTTGTTTTGAGAATGAAAAGAAGTCAGTGAACTAAAGAAACTGGAGAATATGGCCAAGGCTTTAACTAAATATTTTTACTTCATTGGCTTTCTAAAAGCACACTATTGTAGTAGAGCCTATTGTGGGTTTTATGAGTAATTCGATGTAATTCACCACATATGAATCATCAATAAGGCAGTCTGTCATCATACCTCACACACTATCCTATGGTAACAGTCCCACTAGCTATGCAGTCTTTGTGATGTGCCAACAGAAGTAAATTGATTCCAATCTAATCCTGTTCTTTGATATGTTATCAGCACTTCCAAAGATTCTGTTGAACTTATTAGATGTAAATAATGTCAATCATCCAAGCATCAGTGCCCTATATAAGGAAAGGGTTTTCTTGTTTGTTTGTTTCTGTTTTTTTCTCTTTGCCTTTTCTCTTCTTCTCTTCCTCCTCCTCCTCCTCCTTTTTTTTCAGAGCAAGTGTCACTGTGTAACTCAGGCTGACCTAAAACTTGCAATACTTCTACTTCAGCTTCAGTGCTAGGATATAAACCTGTGTCATTATACCCAGACAAAAAGTACCCATTTATGTCAGTAATTATTTGCTGACAGTTTCACAAAGAGTGAAAATAAAATCTTTAGTGCAGGGTATATTTTAGATAATATCTGGCCTAATCCTCACACCTAGGAAAGAGATGAGAAGTTTCGGGAAGTTGAGTCTTTCAGATATAAATAGTCCTATGCTAGAAGTTAGATTACAAAATAGCTTTCTCAGCTCTGCTCGTTCTACAAATGGTGACACCATTTCTGGTCATGAAACTTAAATGACAGAAATTTGACTATTTAAAGAAGAACACACATACACCATTATTCTTTTCTTTTTTGCCTAGTATTTTTAGTTAAAATTGAGGGCAGGGCATGCTTTGTAAATTATAGAATAGAAGGTTTTTGTTTTTCCTCTGCCTCTAGAGGCATTGCAGATGTGACTGCTATGTCACATGTGCAACAGTAGATGGCAGAGAGGAGAGAGGCTATATCTACATTCAGTGTTCTGACCTATGAACATCTGAATGAATAGTAGCCTAACATTTCTGGGGGTGGGGGAAGCAAGCTGGATACCAACATCACTTTGGCACCATCGGGTAGCCTGAGATGACTACAAGACTAATACCGGGTAAGCACCAGATGGGATCCCAGGACAGGAAATAAGCCAGAAACTAGAAGAACTCTGCCTGGACCTGCATGTCGGGTTTGTGGGTGAGTCAGCCCTGATGGAGTGAGCATGGGAGATTCAGCCCTGCCTTCTGTCTGCTATATTGTGGTGTTGGCTAGGGAGAGATCCTCTTCCCTCCCTTTTGCCCTAACCACCATTGGCTGACAGGAGATCTGACCCAGATGGGGTCACAAGAGCAGAAGAGATGTCCCTGCTCCTCACATGCTGCAGCACTTGATAGAGCAATTCCACAACCCAGGACTCTAGGACCTCCATGACACATGACAGTTACAGCATATCTGAGAGGAGTTCCAGTGAGGTTCCAGTACTGATGCAGTAGTGAAAACCAGGGGCCTCATACCACACCAATGAGTCATTATACTGAACATTTACAAGCAGAATGTGTGGACAAAGGGGAATATTATGGGACATACTGAGATACACTGCAGCTTCCACGATGAGCTGTTATTTTTTTTTATACTGGGACAGATTGCAAGGGTGGAGGGTGGGTCTGGGGGGAAGGATGGAGATGGGAGGGAACAGAGTGCATGATGTGAAACTCACAAAATAAATTTTTTTCAATTAAAAAAAGATTTTTGTTTTTCTAATTTTAGTTTTTCATGTGTTTGATATTATTACTTCAAAGATAAGGTAAACTTATGAGTAAATATCAGTTATCAAAATATGAACTAAATTAACATCAGTGGAAAGGCTAGTCTCTAAATGGTGTAGTAATGAAATTTTTTCAAAATTGACTGACAAATAATATATCTCTTTTTTGTTTTTGTTTTTGGTTATTCTAGTATAATATTCTATATATAGAGAGATTTATCTTAGAATCATTTTTACCATATTTTCCTGGAATTTTCAATCAAATACAATATTAGAGATTCTCACAACAATAGTGAATCAATCAAGAAAGTTTCTAATGCTTAAGGATAAGAAGAATTTAATTGAAATTATGATTTTCCAATGTGTTTATAAATACTTATCAATGCTGTATATAATATATATATTACCTTCAGTAATCTGAACATTTTATAGTAGTCAATGCATGAAAAAAAATCATTTTCCTTTTGTTTCTATTAAGTTTCCTTAGATCACTGGTATCAAAGGTCCTGGAAGCACTGTCTCTTCAAGGATGTCAGAGTTCAATGTTGGTCATCACGTGTGTGCATGTGGGTTTCTTTTATTTGAAGAAATATCGAGATAAAACATAATTCTTTTCCTTCTGGAACTTTAATTCTTTATGAAGCAAATATTTAATTGGTTCTCCTCATGCCTATTTAATTTTTTTTTTTTTTTGGTTTTTCGAGACAGGGTTTCTCTGAATATCTCTAGCTGTCCTGGACACGCTTTGTAGAGCAGGCTGGCCTCGAACTCACAAAGATCTGCCTGCCTCTGCCTCCCAAGTGCTGGGATTAAAGGCGTGCGCCACCACCGCCCGGCTGCCTATTTAATTTTTAATTTTCATTTATGTATATGTTTATGGGGGTCAATAACCCATGATGCATATGTGGAGACTAGAGGATGACTTGCAATAATCACTTTTCTCCCTCTTTCTTGTGGGTCCCAAGGATTGAACTCAAGTTCTTAGGATTTTTCTCAAGTATCTTCACCTGCTGAGACATCTCAATGGCCCTGGGATGGTTATTATTAATGTGTGCATGCGCGCGCATGTGTGTTTAATGATGCACAAAGGTAATGTCAAATAAAATAGTCATATGGAGAGATAATATAAAAAGTAGAAGATCCTATTATGGCTTAACTAAATGGAGCTTACTTAGTCTTTTAAAAAATTCACTCTAATATCAGTGTCAAATATTCAACTGTTCCTAAACAAAATAACCAAAAGTATTAGTAGGTGATAGGGTTTTCTAGAAACTAATATATATGCATTAATAGCTTTTGATGTCTTATCAAAAACATAGAAATGTGAGATTATCCACTATGAGGTGAAGTCCAGTGATATATTAGTAGGAAAAAGAAAATGTTTTGTAGAAAAGAAATTAATTAAATTACTTCCTAGTATTTATATTATGGTTAATTGGTTCAGTGGCTGTTAATTCTTAACCCACCATTACAAATGAGCCCACAGACACCATGTGGATTTTAACAAGACTTGGCCTGAATTGAGCAATCTTGGCCCATCTAAGCTAGTTCTTAATTCTGTTACCCAAATATGATCCCATATATACATACATCCCCTTGGACTGCCATTCTCCATGCTAGCCGATATTCCTGGCCATGTGGAATGAGATTCTTTTTTCTAACACATGGCATGTGTCCTTCTTCTTCCTGCTCCAGGCTGGAATCCATTAAGCTCAGGCTTCCTGTTCTAATCTCAGGAAATGCCACCTTTCTCTGTCTTTGCCCAATCTCATCCCTCGGCATTTTATTTAACCAATAAGAGTCAATGTAAGTAACAGACAGCAAACAAGACCAATTAACATTTAGAATGCTTAACACCACCCATCAATGTTTGACAAAGTTAACTCTGAAAAGTCATAGAAGAATCACTCTCAGTAGTAAAACATGCCAGGAATATTCAATATAGAAAAAGTTTATTAGAAACTTATTTTTGGATTACAGAAAAAGTAAAAATAAATTGGAAGTGAGAATAAACTTCATTGACTATAAAACAATAAAAGATTCTCTTTAAAAAAGACAGGGGTAGTGCAGCAATGAGTATCCTGTCATTTTATTGAAATTATCATAGTTCACCATTATTCATAAGATAATTTTGAGGTTATATGGGTTTTTTTTTTTTGAGACTAGGAGACTTAATGGTAGATAGTAAATGATTTACTCCAAGGCCATGTTGTTTGCTGACTGGAACATTCCAGCTACACAGCTCTGGGGCCCCTGAGCTGATGCCAGCCTCATAATGTCTCACACATTTGTACAAATGGTTACCTAGAGACCTCCATGTCAGAAATGTTGACAAAGACTGAAAGAGAGAGAAAACATTATGAATGTTTTCAGAGAAACTCAGCTCTGGATAATATTTCTGAATCTTGCTAGCAAGATATCCTACTAATGATTTAATGGGATCTTGATATCTTCACATATTGCTTAAATCCTAGTTATTAACAAATTCTGGTTTCTGTAGAAACTGTGAATGATTACCTATACACTTAATTAGGAATCAATTCAAATACTGAAGCTGAAAAATGAATATGTTTGAAAGCATGAATAAAACAGAATTCACTTTATGTTTTATGAGCATTTAGAAAACTGAACAAGAAATTTATCCTCCTGTCTTTCTTAAACTTTATTTCATGTTAAAATATTTCTGATCTCCAAAACCCATTAAACAGGACCATTTAACAACTTGTAATCTCTTCCCCTAAATAACAGTGTTTTCAGTTGTCCTTCAAATAACCGAAAAAAGGGGGTGGGCGGAGAAACACCCTCCCCACCCTCTGGGTATGGGACGTCGCTCTCTTAAAATGACTTCCTGCTGATTTGGGTCGTAGTAAACCTGTTTGGGGCCCAAACCAAAATGGAAAAATGGTTAAAAATGTTTATACAATCCTTTTATGTTCAGTCCTTCTGTTCTCAGCTGTTTAGATGACCTAAGAGTTTGTAGGCAGAAGCTGAACTTCCAGGCTTTACTGAGGTTCTGGCTGGGGCATTGTGTAGGGATGAATGGTCTTAGCGATATTGAGTTGTTGTGGTTGTAGGCTTTTGATGGAGACATCTATTGAGGGAGTCTGTCAGGCTGAATCATCTGGGTCACTCGTCTTCTTTTGGTGTCTGATTCTGATTTCTGCTGAGGTTTCCGTTGTCCAGTTGTCCCTGGGTTCCTTGAATGGATGCTTTGATTCTCCTGGAATGATAAGAACAGAGCCCTGCCCTATTCCTCACTCAGGGACAATCACCCTCTTTTTTTTTGGGGGGGGGTAGGTAATATTTCTCCTGAAGCAAATTTGGTTTTTTACAATATATAAAGTGTTATCTTTCAATCTGGTTTAAAGAAGAAATTATTTTGTTATTTTGTAGCTAAACCAGCTTTAGTGAATATACTTTGAGATCTCGAAGGACAATTTGTTTGTATTGAGTGGGCCTTTTGTAAGTAGCTTTTAAACTTAGGTCCTTCCAAATCCTATGTGTGTGTCTCTGCATTCTAATTATTGGGATCCAAGACCTGTGGTTCCCATCTGAAGGGATTAAAGGTGTGATCCACCACTCCTGGATCGAAGTTTTTCTCTATTTCGAGTTTGTTTTGTATCAGGCTGACCTTGAGCTCTGAGATCTGCCTGTTTCTGTCTCTAGTGTGTTGGGGTTAAGGGTGTACTCTTCTTGAATGATGGGATTAAGGGTGTGTACCCTCACCACCCTTTTCCATGTAACTCTAGAATGGGTTTTGGAGATTAGACCCAGGGTATTCCTTCCTTCCCTTTTCTGTGTCCTTCTTTATCTCCTATGTAGGAATGCACAGACGAGAGAAAAATTGAGACACAGCACAGGAAGGATCAAGAAGAAAGGTCACATTATTGAATATGCCCTTATACCCTTGTATATTGATACAAAATTAATAGTATATTTGGCTAAAGTGGTATTGACCATTGTTTATTGTGCAAAAATAAGATTGTATTGGTCTACGTCAGTATTGATATTTGTATATTGATACAAACTAAGATTATAGTTGGCCACAATGGTATTGACCCTTGTATATGGACGCAATATTAAGATTGTATTGGGCCGCATAGGCATTGATCTTTGTATATTGATACAAAATTAAGAGTATATTTAGCCACATTTGAATAGATCTTTGTATATTGATGCAAAATTTAAGGTAACGCTTCCTAATGGTATCGTACCTAGAGATACTTAAAAATGAAATGTGAAGTTCTGGCCTCTTGATACCAACCATCTTAAACTGTTTAGGATAGCTAAGAAAAACAAACTCCTAGTCATGCATGCATGTCACCTTGTTAGCTACTAAGACAGTCTATCACAGATATTCTCTAAGCTACTCAGTAATCAAGTTGTTAAGAGACAAGCAACATTTGCTTATCTAAATACAAGAGATAGATAGGGCATCTTCAAAAACCCCAAGAGATCTGCAGAATATGGCATTCAAAGATGTGGTCTTAAATTAAGATTTTTTTTTTGATATCGTGACATATCAGCTCCTGACAGCACCCCCTATTCTACTCCAAGTAGAAGAAAAGCATCGAAGAATCTCCAATGTGAGATGGTTGAATTAGTGGCAAGCCTATCTCTTGGCATGTAAAAACTCCTTGCTTCAACTGCAGACAGACTGCTGTCCAAAAAGGACAAAACTTGGTAGCAGGGAAGTCGACAGCCTAGCTCTGCCAAGACAGGGTAGGTTAGTCCTTCACAATCCCTGCTCTACAATAAATGTCTGTCAGAGAAACAGGACCAAAAGGCTGAAGACTGATGCTGGAATGTATGGAGAGAAAATGGGAACTGTCCAGGTAGTCACTGGTTTGTCATTTCTTAGTATTGGAAGCTGCAGGCTCTGCACTTCCTATACAATCAGATATATTTATCCTTCTCAGCTCTCTGAGGTGGTTGAAGAATAGACAGCTTGAGTCTCATAGCTAAATTTTGAGTTGTTTAGGATTCAAGAGGGTGTTCTAGATCTAAGAAGATGGTTATAATAGTGATGCAAGTTAGTATGAAAACTAAGTCAGTTATAGAACTTTAAACTCATGGAGATGGTTAGAAGGTAGAAGGTTAAAGTCAGTTGCCAAATATGTATGAACTGGACATTGGGAAGTTATACCGGGCCATTTAACTCTCATAAATGTGGCATATTTAATTCTGCTGTTTTGTATAGAATTTACTGTTATAAGAGAAAGAACCATTTGTTGGAATGAAAAGAGAAGCTGTTGGGGGGGGGGAAGAGGGTGGAAGGTTGGGACAAGAAGGGGGAATAGGGAAGGGTTTGCGACTGAGATGTAACTTGAAAATAAATAAAGTACTTATTAAAAAAATATTTCTGTACTTTTAGTTTTGATATAAAATTTTAATTTTAGAATATAACTTAACAATCAGGATTTAACTGTGTTCTGTTATGTTCTAAAATAGTATTTGAAAGCAGATAAAATAATAAAAATACGATAACTATAAAACTACTCCCTTCTAAAACAACTTTTCCCTTGTTATATATAGTATAAGAAAATATTATATTCTGACCACACACACTCACACACACACACATATATATAATTTCATACGGTGAAAGAATATATCCTGAATGTAAGCTAATTCTGTTATAACAAAATCGACAAGCTAAATTCATGTTCTTGCCTTATCTTCATTATTTTGTTATGATTTCTTCTAATTTTCATAAACTAGAAATAGTTTTATATAAGTTTCAGGGAAACAATTAAGCTATTTACATGATCTGAGAAGTTCAAGAAATTTGAATATCCTGCTGTTTTCTTTTGTTAAATTATAATACTTTAAAAACTAAATAGTTCATACAAAAATGAATTTCTGTGATCTCATTTCAAGAAAATTGTTTTTATATTAAAAGTTCTGTTTAGGTCACAGTAAGATTGAATAATCTATCAAATTATTTTCAGAAGTTTAAACATATCATAACATTCTTGAAATGATTTTTTCCTAGATGGAGAACTTTTCTAATATAATTGTATTTGACTTGTATTGGATTCTGCCAAAGGAAATTGGCACACTCTAACTCTTGTAGATTTACGTGTGTGTGTGTGTGTGTGTGTGTGTGTGTTTGAAATATATCTCCAAGAGTTATGTATATTATCTAACCCTGGTGTGTGAGTAAGTTAAAGTAGTGTGATGATTACTTTGAATTTGTAGGTAATACTTAAATCATTGTTCATTGGCTGCTTAAGGAGAAGAACACCTGTGTTTTTATCTGAAAGGTCAGATGGGACACAAGAGGGGTGTATTGAAGAGTATGATGCTACAATTGCTCACAAAGAAAGCTTGCTTCCAACATCTTCACAGTAAGACTCATTCTGGAGCTCTCCCACCTCCTCTGTTGAGATGCTTAACATGGACTAAATTTTCTTTCCAAAGCATTTTCAGTGTTGCTGAAAAAATTTAAATAATAGAGAACAGGTAAAGTTGAAGTTCTTGAAGAATAAGAGCACAGTCTTTCCCTACAATCATGGAAGAAAGCTATTGTGAAAGCAGGTATTCAGTGGCCTGAATTTGTCAAATTTAGTCTCACCCATGACTCACTGTTGAGACCTATTCAATTTTAAAAATAGTACATTTTGAATCTGCTTCCCTATAGAGAACCAGAACATCATTTTAAAGTCTGTTTTTCTACTGCCTTTCCCAGTCATTTGAGAAAACAGGAAATACTGCACATTTATGTAGTCTATAGACCTTACCTTCTTTGTCCACTGACTCATTAGGTTTCAAAGCCTGTTTCACTGGGAACCTGTCTGGTGGTTATTTTGACCATGAACTTGCTTTCTCTTGAGATTTTCAGTATGGAAGGTGACAAGGCAGGTGTTAGAGTGAATCCTTACAATAGATACTTTTCTGAAATGTCTCAATGGTCTTCCATTGGCTTTATTAGCTACATTTCTATAACTTCATTCTTACCACAGAGGGAACACTATTCTTTTTTTTTTCTATGTCTGACTACCAAAGCCTAAACAGAAGACTGATCTGTGCAAATTGGTAAGCCACTCAAGTTCATGTGCGAGCCACATCAATTATTTCACCACACTGAATACATCTGCCTTCCATTACTTTTGCTGACTCCACATTTACTTGTTTTCTTGTGTTAAGCTTGTTGTACACGATAGATCATTACTCCTCTCCAAGATGCTTCTTTGTCTAATGGATGGTGAACATTTGAACAACAACTCACTCTTACTTTCCTCATGTCTTGAATATCTCTGTGATGGTGCTCTTCACTGTCAGTTTATCAGACATAGAATCACCACAGAAACATGTTTCCTAGCATCTCCAGGAAAGTGTTTATCTTAGTTAACTTCAACTGTCAATTGAACACAGACCTAAAAACATGTGGTAATGGGGAATTGCTCTATCGTGTTAGCACTTGGTACGTCTGTGAGACAGTTTCTTATTGATAATTTACTTAAGAGTGTCCACTGAGGGCAGTGCTATTTCCGTGCAGGTAGGCCTAGATGGTGTAAGAAAAGTAGCTGAACAAGGCAGTTGGAGAAAGCCAGTGAGCAGTAAGGCCTCATAGCTTCTGCTTCAAGCTTCTGCCCTGAATTCCTGTTTTGGCTTCTCTAAATAATGGACTGTAACTTGTAATATGAAATAAACCTTTTCCTCTCCAAATTGTTTTTGGCCTATGTTTTTCCACAGCACCAGAAGCATTCTAGTACAATGCTTCCAGACTCATCTTCAGTGTGGATAACACCAACCCAAGGCTTGGGGCTTCAGTCTGGAAAAAAAAAATAACATGTGTGGAGCACCACCGTTCATCTCTTTGCTTCCTCACTGCATATGCAGTCTGATTAGCTGTCTCATAGTCTGACACATCTGGGGCAGTCCTTGCCACCATGCCTTTGCCACCGTGATACACATTACCCTCAATATGTGATTCAAAGTAAGCCATTTCTTTCATCACATACTTTGTCTAGAAAAGAAAATAATATAACATTATGGCCTCAACTTATTTCTTTGTCATTTGATACAGTACCTCTCTCTTTATTTGGTGTTTGTCCTTTAAATTTATTCATTTATATCTAGCTCCATGAAGAAAGGACCTTCCTCTCATGTAGAGAGAGAACACTGTGGATCTGTGTGATGTGCCCACTTCCTTCTTTAATAGGAAGTATAGGTTGGTGTCATGCACTATCTGGACCTATTTCTCACTGAACTCTTCAACTATTTTTTTCTATGTCCTTAATAGTATAATTATGTCTATATAGCCATCTAAATCTATAAAAGTTTGCTTCATTCTCTCTAAATACCTAAAATTACTCAAAACAACTTGACAATTCATAACATATTTATTTGTATTAACATGTACTCTGATACCCTTCAGTTCTTGTCCACGCAAGTACAGACTATTTTCGATAATTGGTCCTATCAATCTGTTCATTTATAGCACTTAGCTGCTATTGGTTTTGAGCATTTATATTATATCAGATATTCTAATGTTGTTTTATATAATCACAATTATCTTAATAGTCTTGCTAGATATTATTTTTATTATTGACAGTATCTTTTTTTTTTACAAATAATGATTGTAAGAATAAGTGTCTACATCCCTTACTTAAGTTTATACAACTAAAAAATATACTAAATCTACAATTAAAGAATGTGCACTGACAACTCCTTGGCATTAATGTGTCATGTACAAGGTTTAGATTTTGTTTACCTCTCTTATGGCAGGAAAAATTGAGGCTAGAGGCTGCAATAATGAATGATTATTAGCTGGAATTGGGAAAGGGAGAGGCTGTTCTGCTATCCATCTGACAGTGTAAACACAAAGCGAGCCCTGAAATTAGTTGGAAGTATAATTTCCTATGTCTGTAGTTTAAAATCTCACAACAATACTTTTATAATTATTTATGTTTCTTTGGCAATGGTGATTTGTAAAATTTTCCTCTTTTCAGGATATCAGATGATGGAAAGATCTCCCATTCTCATGGATAGGTGGGATCAATATAATAAAAATGGCTATCCTACCAAAAGCAATATACAGATTCAATGCAATTCCAATCAAAATTCCAACACAATTCTTTATAGACCTTGAAAGAATAACTCTCCATTTCATATGGAAAAACAAAAATCCCAGAATAGCTAAACCAATCCTGTACAATAAAACAACATCTGGAGGTATCACCATCCCTGATTTTAAGCTATACTACAGAGCAATAGTAATAAAGACAGCATGGTACTAGTATAGAAATAGACAAGTTGATAATGGAATTGAATTGAAGACCCAGAAATGAACCCACACACCCAGGGTCACTTAATTTTTGAAAAAGAAGCCAAATCCATATGATGGAAAAAGGATAGCATCTTCAACAAATGGTGCTGGTCTAACAGGATGTCAACATGCAAAAGAATGCAAATAGACCCATGTTTATCACCTTGCACAAAGCTTAAGTCCAAGTGGATCAAAGACATTAACATAAAACTGGACACACTAAATCTAACAAAAGAGAAAGTAGGGGAAAAGCTTGGAACTTATTGGCATAGGTGACAACTTCCTGAACAGAACACCAATAGCTCAGGCCCTAAGACCAACAATGAATAAATATGACCTCATGAAACTGAAAGCTTCTGCAAGGCAAAGGACACTGTCATTAAAACAAAACAGCAGCCTACAGATTGGGAAAAGTTCTTCACCAACCCCACATCAGACAGAGGGTTAGTATCCAAAATCTATAAAGAATTCAAGAAACTAAACACCAGCAAACCAAGTAACCCAATCAAAAAATGGGAAACAGAGAATTCACAAAAGAGGAATCTAAAATGGCTGAGAGACACTTGAAGAAATGCTCAACACCCTTAATCATCAGAGATTTGCAACTCAAGGCAACTCTGAGATTCTATGTCATTCCTGTCAGAATGACTAAGATCAAAACCCCAAAAGACAGCATATGCTGGCAAGGCTGTGGAGAAAGGGGAACACTTCCACATTGCTGGTGGGAGTGCAAACATGTACAACCACTATGGAAATCAGTCTGGTGATATCTTAGAAAACTTGGAATAGCTCTACCTCAAGACCCAGCCATACCACTCCTGGGCATATATCCAAAAGATTCCTCACCAATCCACAAGACATCTCCTCACCTATGTTCATAGCAGCTTTATTTGTAATAGCTAGAATCTGGATAGAGCCCAGACATCCTTCAACCGAAGAATGGATTAAAAAACAAAACAAACAAACAAAAAAAAAAAACGTGGTACATTAACACAATGGAATACTACTCAACTATCAGAAACAAGGAAATCATGAAATTTACAACCAAATGGATGGAACTAGAAAAGTTCATCATGAGTGAGCTAACTCAGACTCAGAAAGATACACATGGCATATACTCACTTATAACTGGAGTTTAGCCATTATGGTATAGTGTAACAATCCTACAATCAGTAGACCCAAAAGAGCAGGAACAAGGACTTGATACCTGTCAGTGGAACATCCCACCCTATTGAAACTGCCATGTATGCCTCCTGTGCAAGAGGAAGCTCTTAGACCTATTGTGACTAACAAAATGAGGGGGGCTGATACACGGAGACACTCCACACCAGAGGAATGGGAGGGGTGGATGAGGGAGTAAAAGGAGGACAGGAGGGGCAAGTAGAGGGTGGAGGGAGGGGCTAGCAATGGAGACACAATGAAGTAATAAATAAACATTAAAAAATTTTTCCTTTTTTTCATTTGTCATTGAGGACGCTTGGTTGCTAAATTGTGCTCACCTTATGACACACACAATCCTACTTAATCCTGGATTCTCCCAACCCCCTTAGCAACAACAACTGAGCCAACTTTTTAGAATCATTCAGGATGAACCAAATGAATCATTCACAATGAACCAAATGAATCATTCATGATGAACCAAATCATATGAAAGATACTTCCTGGGCCTCTCTAATCACGTGGTGTCCCCTAGTTTGTCTAGAGCAGTGGTTTTCAACCTGTGGATCACAACCTCTTTTCGGGGGAGGGGGGGTGTCAAATAACCTTATTTCAAGGGTTGCATATCAGATATCCTCCTTATAAGATATTTACAACATGATTCATAACAATAGCAAAATTTCAGTTATGAAGTGGCAAAGAAAATAATTTTATGATTGGGAGTTACCACAGCATGAGGAACTGTACTAAAGTGTCACAGTATTAGAAAGGTTGAGAATCACTGGTCTAGAGTAAGAGCCTTCATTTCATCAAGATTATTCTATCAGAATTCAGGCTTTCATTTTGGGTCTTAAGCCGATTAATAATCCTTTAATAATGCACAGTTATTAAGTAAGTACACATATGTCACTTCCAGAGGAAGAAATACAAATAATTATTAAACATTTGAAGGAATGATAAGTTGCTTTTATAATAAAATTCACATAAATTCATATACTACTTCCATTTATCAATTTGGTAAAGATATTAAACACTTAAAATTTTTCCTTGATAGTAGAGGAAGGCATTTATACACTCATACACACAAGTAGATTTGTAATTTATATTGTATTTTCTGGAAGAAAATTTAATTAAATATTTTTTCATCACGACCCTGTAGTAAATTGTTGGGAAAAACTGGAGTGCAGAATAATTTTACTGAGGTTCTTCTGGTAGCACTTTCAGAAGAAAGAAACCAGTGCTACCAATGTCCCAGAGAGCTGTTAGGAGAAGGGATTATATGTGTGTATTAGTTACTTATGTATTGCCATTGCAGAAATAACCCAAGGGAGTAAAGTTTTATTTTGACTCATGGTATCAGGTTGTAACATCTTCTGTTAGATAAGACATAGATGCTTTCATGTTACCATCAGCCTATACCCAGGACTCCTCACATAGCAGCAAATAGGAAGTATAAAGAATAGACTGGAACCATGGCAGGTATTACCATCAAAGTCCTATCAATATTGGTCTATTTCCATGAGCTAAACCCCACTTCCTGAAAGCACCACACCCTTCAAAACAGTACTACAAACTGGGACCATGTACTCAAAGCTGTAAGATATGGAGGACATTCTAGATTCAAACTATGTCAATATGAATTATGGAATATTGCTGAAATAAGAAACTTTTTATAAGTTCACATTTAATCATATCCTATATTACATTGAAAAGCACAATTTACTGATTGATAAATCTGAGGCATCAAAACTTCATTGCAAGTTATAGAATTGCATATATATGACTTGAAATACACAGGCAATCAACATATTCTAAATCTTGTTTTAGACTAGAGAATCATGAGAATTCTTTTGTGTACTTGTACATATTCTGTGCATGCCCCAAACAGGTCTACTACGACCCAAATCAGCAGGAAGTCACTTTAAGAGAGCGACGTCCCATGCCCAGAGGGTGGGGAGGGTGTTTCTCCGCCCTTCTTTTTGGTTATTTGAAGGATAACTGAAAACTCTGTTATGTAGGGGAAGAGACTACAAGCTGATAAATGGTCCTGTCTTAATGGGTTTTGGAGGTTAGCCCCAGGGAATTCCTACTTTTCCTTTTCTGTATCCTTCTTCCTCTCCTATGTAGGAGTGCATGGGCTTGAGAAAAATGAGATATAGACACAGCACAGGAAGGTCCAAGAAGAAGGGGCAGATTATTGAATATGCCCTTATACCTTTGTATATTGATACAAAATTAGTAGGTTATTTGGCTAAAGTGGTATTGACCATTGTTTATTGTGCAAAAATAAGATTGTATTGGATTACATCGGTATTGATCTTTGTATATTGATACAAAATTAAGATTATAGTTGGCCACAATGGTATTGACCCTTGCATATGGACGTAATATTAAGATTATATTGGGCTACATAGGCATTGATCTTGGTATACTGATACATAATTAAGAGTATATTTAACCACAATTGAATAGATCTTTGTATATTGATACAAATTTAAAGGTAATGCTTCCTAATGGTATCATACCTAGAGATACTTAAAAATAAAATGTGAAGCTCTGACCTCTTGATACCAACCATCTAAAACGGTATAGGATAGTTAAAACAAACTCCTAGTCATGCAAACATGTCACTTTGTTAGCTACTATGACAGTCTATCACAGATATTCTCTAAACTACCCAGCAATCAAGTTGCTAAGAGACAAGCAATATTTGCTTATCTAAATACAAGAGATGGATAGGGCATCTTCAAAAACCCCAAGAGATCTGCAGAATATGGCATTCATAGATGTTATCTTAAATCAAGATTTTTTTTTATATCGAGACATATCAGCGCCTGACAGCACCCCCTATTCTACTCCAAGTAGAAGATAAGCATCGAAGAACCTCCACTGTAAGATGGTTGAATTAGTGGCAAGCCTATCTCTTGGCATGAAAAAACCCCTTGCACCAACTGCAGACAGACTGCTGTCCAAAAAGGACAAAACTTGGTAGCAGGGAAGTCGACAGCCTAACTCTGCCAAGACCGGGTAGGTAAGTCCTTCATAATCCCTGCTCTACAACAAATGTCTGTCATAGAAACAGGACCCAAAGGCTGAAGACTGATGCAGGAATGTATGGAGAGAAAATGGGAACTGTCCAGGCAGTCATTGGTATGTCCTTTCTTAGTTTTGGAAGCTGCAGGCCCTGCACTTCCTATATAAGCAAATATATTTATCCCTCTCAGGTCTCTGAGGTGGTTGAAGAATAGACAGCTAGAGTCTCATAGCTAAATTTTGAGTTGTTTAGGAATCAAGAGGGTATTATAGATCTAAGAAGATACTCTTAAAAGTGTGTTGCAAGTTAGTATGAATGTTGAGTCAGATATAGACCTTTAAACACATGGAGATGGTTAGATAGTAGAATGTTAAAGTCAGGGGCCAAATATGTATAAACTGGACATTGGGAAGGTATACTGGGCCATTTAACTCTCATAAATGTGGCATATTTATATCAGTTGTTTTGTATAATACTTACTGTTATAAGAGAAGGAAACATCTGTTGGACTGAAAGGGGAAACTTCTGGGGGGAAGAGGGTGGAAGGGCAGGATAGGAAGAGGGAATAGGGAGGGGTTTGTGACTGAGATGTAACTTGAAGAAAAAAAATAAAGTATAAAAAAAAAAAAGAAGGGATTAATTTTATGATCACTAAGGTGCTTTGACCTATAATCACTGTTATCCTTCTAAAAGATGAAATTCATATAAAAGAGATGAGGTGTGATAAGTCATGCTTAGAAAGCAGACATCTATAACGAAAAGAAAGACGTTTCAAATACATGCATTCTTCTAAGGCATTGAAAGGTACAACCAACCACCCCTCAGAAAAGATTCACCCTTTCTGTGGTATTTTGTTATGGTGGTTCTGACAAACTAATACCAGATGACAGGGTACATGACATGGGACCACATGAACAAAATCCTAGCAAATGTCTGGTACAAAATATACTCATTAAGTTGTATTTACCATTATTGTTATTAAAACATAGATGTTTTTATTATTTGACATAGATTTTTTTCAAATGGTAATTTATAGTAAAATATAATTCTCCCATTAATACTTAAATAAGTTTAAGAATCCAACCTGAGAAGTATTCCCTTAAAATAATAATTACATATTAAAAGTTACCTGAGAAGCAACTTCTCTATTATTTATCTTTTTTAAAAATAGAGAATGCAGAGATTGCATGATTGTATCTACATTACTAGCACTTTTGAACCAGACTGGTTTTCAAAGACCTGTCCAGGTATTTGTTTCAGATTTGCTTTAAAACATTGTTTTATAAGCATGTTTGGTTTATGTCACAAAACTGACATTTTCCTGAATGGATGCTTTAATTCTTTTCTCAAAATTTGCATTTCCCCATGTTCACACCAGAGGTGAAATATTTTTTTTCTTTTTTTGCTTTGTTTTTTTTTGTTTTTGATGTTTATTTATTACTTCAAGTTACATCTCCATCACAATCCCTCCCTCCACCTCTCCTGGCCCCACACTCCCACCCTCCCACCCTCTCCCCTTCTCCCAGAACTCATAATTCTATTTTTAATAATTATGTCACAATTATGAAAATTATAAGGTATAACATACATTCCCAATATCCAGTCCATACATATTTGACAAGTTATATTAATATTCTATTATCTATCTCCATGAGTTTAAAGTTCTGTACCTAACTCAAATTCCATCCTAACTTGCATTACCAACTTAAAAAAAATGTTCTTAGACCTAGAACATCCTTTTAATTCCTAAACAACTTAAAATTTAGCTGTGAGACTATAACTATCTAGTCTTCAACCACATCAGAGAATATCTGATTACGTAGGATGTGCAGATCTAGCAGCTTCTAAAAACAAGAAATGACAAACAACTGGCTGCATGGACAGTCCCCAATTTCTCTCCATATATTAGTGCATCTATTTTCAGCCTCTTGGGCCAGTATCTCTGACAGACATTAATTGTAAAGCAAGAATTATGAAGGACTTGCCTACCCTGTCTTGGCAGAGCTAGGCTTCCTACTTACCTGCTTCCAATTTTGTCCTGTTCAGACAGCATTCTGTCTACAGTTGAAGGAAGGGATTTATCTTGCCCAGTGACAACTTTGCCACTAATGCAACCATTTCCAAATGGAGATTCTTCGATGCATATCCTCTACTTGGAGTAGAATAGGGGGTGCTGTCAAGAGCTGACATGTCTCAATGTCACAAAATCTTAAGAAAACTTCTTTGAATGCCAAATTCTAACAGACACAGGAGGATCACTATAGAGTTAGTTGTCTTTTAAATTGTAGAGTTACAATGAACAGGGTGGTGATGGTGCACATTTTTAATCCCAGCCATTGAGAGGCATACACCCTTAATCCCAACACACTGGAGACAGAAACATGCAGATCTCTGAGTTCAAGGCCAGCCTGACACAGAGCAAGCTCCAAATAGAGAAAACTTAGATCCACAGGGGTGGTACACACCTTTAATCCCAACAATAGGGAAGCACATGTCTTTGATCCCAATACTTGGAAGGCAGAGGCAGGCACATAGGATTTGCAATGATTTAAGTTTAAAAGCTACTCACAAAAGGCGTTGAAATTCAGATTGAATTTCTTTGTGTTCTCAAAATATATACACTTAAAGGTATGTTTACTTCTAAAATATCAAAGAATATTTTTAATCTCAATTTTTTTATATTGTCAGAGGTGAAATTTTAACTGCCTCAGATACCTGTATCTTACAGGAAATAGTTCTGTCTTTTTAGTAGGAAGACCACACCCATAAGATAATTTTACATTTCAGAAAGGATTCAGATTTCTTTAAACCAAGCACACATATTTACTGCCATAGAACTAGCTTCTTATTTTAAAAACTTGAGTCTAACCAGGTAGCCAGAGTGCGATGACACTGAACTAAAGTTTCACAACACAAAAAAACTCTGAAATAACCTGTTGCCATGTAATTAGGGTGGGAATGATGAGCTAACTTATTTGACAGGTGACCACAGTCCATAAACCACTGAATCTAAGATCAGAAAGCTAAACCGAGAGATAAAATGAACAGCTGATATGGAGGGAATCAAAAGAACTAGGTACGTCATAGGAATACAGTGTACAGAGGAAGTAATAAGTACATAGAAACATCTTTCTGTGTAATTCTAAGTCTGTGGGGCACTCAGAAACTTGCATAGAAAAAGACACACAGTAGGCTGAAGGATCATGCATTACAGGATGAGTGGGAGGATTTGGTTAAAATAATTATATATCTCTTTGATTATTTTGTTACCTCACCAGCCACATATGACTTCTGAATATTCATGTAACAATAGTCCAGGGAAAAAACAAACAGAAAAACTGAAATATAATAAAATAGCAACATTTTTATTTGTGAGGTATATTCTGGTCATGGTCCTCCTTTATCTGCATGCCTCCTTTATTGAGGTTGGGAAGTGCTGGCCTTTATTTGTATTATGAAGTCCACCCCAATATCAAAACTCAATCATAGCAACAGAGGAAAACTAAGAGCCTTGACACTCACTCAATATTTACACTCATGTTTGTTGATTTGACTGACAGCCCTGACTGCTGGGTATCTAGCTTAATTATACTGGTTTTAGCTTGTGTTTTGTCATTACTAGTCCAGGTATATATTTTGATTTCTAGTGTAAATAGTTGAAACCTATTTTGTCATTGCTGGTCCTCAAGGCAGGTCCATATCCAAAAGCCAAATATATGAAGAGGCTCTGGCTTCTTCTAAGGAATCCTAGAAGTTTGAGCCATGGCTCTCTGGCCCCCAAGAGGCACCTTTTGCTCCAAGTTAGAAAAAGGACCTGCACCTTTTGCCCAAATCCCCAACCTGAAGCAATCCATTCCTCCCTGTAAAAGTATCTTTCATTTGCCTGAAGTAATCATCATCTCTCATGATTACTACCTCTGCCTGCTAACCTAGGCCTTGTTCTGGAAACTTCTAGCCTCCAAGCAATCTTATCTAGGCCTAGAATGCTTTAAACCTCTGAGACTTACTGCTGAATAAACTTACTTTCTAGTTCTTTCTGAACTCTTGCTTGCTGGTTCAACTCAGCTGTTCTGACTCAAACTCCTCTCCAAGCTGACCGATTCTACCTGGCTTCTCTCAGCTTCTGACTGAATTGCTCTGCTTAGCCTCATACTGATTTTGTCAATGTGTTCTAATCTTCTGGCTCCTTCTCATTCTCTATTCACCTGTGTGTAGCTTGTTCTTTCTTCAACCTGTCTCTGTAAAACTGCCTCTGCATTCCACAAATTTAACTGCCACAAACTCATCTCCACTGCACTGCCTTTCAACTCATTGAACTCACCTGAATTTGACTGAACAGAACTGACTAGAACTCTGAGATCTGCATGCCTCTGTCTCCTGAGTGCTAGGTTTAAAGGTATGTGCCACTATGACTGGACATAAGCTTTTCTTTATAAGAAAGTTTCTCTATACCAGGCTGCCCTTGAACTCAGATCTGCTTTCCTGTCTCCTAGGATTAAAAGTGTGTCTGTATTCCAGCCGGATCACCTCACTCTAGAAGGACTTTTGATGTGATTTCTTGCCAGAGCATCCATGTTGTGAATTAAAATTCCTCTACACCTCCTCACAGCTCTCTCTTGACTAGAGTGGAAGAAACTGTCTCTAACAGTGGAAGTTGCTGTGATCTAACAGCAACTCCTGATTTGTGATGGTAAACAGAATCTGGTTTGTCCATGCTCTCTGTCAGGAATGCTATATTGAACAGAATTGTGTGATATGAAACTGAATGGCACTCCTAAAAGGGTATAAAAGTTAGATCATTCCTTTGTCTTGAGAATTTGGTTCGGAGAGACTTCTCAGTGGGGATTTGATGGGATAGGCTTTCTGAGGCCCCATCTGTCTCTCTGTGTCTTTTTGTCTCTCTGTCTCTTTCTGTGTGGCTCTCACTCTGTTTCTGTTTCTGTCTACCTCTGTATCTGTCTGCCTCTGTTTCTGTCTGTCTCTCTGTCTGTTTCTCTTTCTTTCTCATTATAACTGCTAATGAAGGGGCTTAAAGAGAAGCCCCTTCTTCCCTTTGAGGATCCATCTTGTTTAGATTCTTCACATACTTCATTGTTTCTGTCTAATGTTCTCCTTCCCCATTGTGGTCATGATGCTCTATCATTCTAATTAAACTTAACTTGAGGGGAATTATGAACCATGTGTCAATTTTATTTCTAGACCAAGTGATACTAACAGTTTCTTATTACATCCCCTTTGAGGATGGGTGGTGTGAGGAGTTCCCTCATCTTTTATGGTATACTTTTATACTAGGAATTGTCTTCATTGACTGCTTTGCACCATCTTGACCAGGTCTGTGTCCCGGAAAGGGACCTCTCCTGGTGCTAAACTCCATTCCAGCACATTCTCTGTCCTTAAAAGAGTGGTGTGCTGTATGCCTCAGATTTTAAATCAATGCTGTCCTCAGCTTCCAGACAGCCATAAATTTGAGAACAGTGTAAGTAGCACTAACACATGCATAGAAAGTTGCTCTTCTTAATGCTTCCTGATGGCTACATTCTATGTCCTGAAGAAACGATGTGGTGTCCATTTGCAGAAACGGATCTTTCTCTGTACCTATCAGCCATGGTCCCTGGACATAGGTAAGGCCATAGTAAGAAACATGCCCAATTTGCAGTGCTTTAAAACAAAAAGGAACAAATAAATAAAAGAAGACAGACTTCTTCCCATTTATTAAACCTGCATTGTGATGGTAAACAGCAACTGATCTATTGTTGTCACTCCTATCCTGTGTCTCTCAATAGTTGTCATTATCTGAAATGTACCCAAACTCTATGACATAAGGAAAAAGAAACTACTCCTGAGCTTCACACGGGTATTATTTATTTAGTCAAGCAGTGGGGTACACGTTTCTGTTTGAAATTTACCAGAACTGGGTACAGACCTCAACCAGGCTCAAAAGCAAATTCCTAAATGCAAATGACCACATTCTTTTAATGGGGAAAATGAGAAATACTGCCAAACAGATCTCTAGTAACTTTTGCAGTGGCCATGAAGACAGGCACCAAAATCTAGCTGTCCTAATGTTAGAATTATGGGATAAAATACAGGAAGGGAAGAAAAATAAATGCCAGTATTCAGAAATGGAAATATATCAGAGAGCTGATGAGGTGATGGCAGAGGCCAGAAATAAAGGCAGAATGGAGAATCATCTGTACACAGAGGTGACTGAAAGGTGGGCATTACCACTGGAACAACTAACATCTAAAAAGTCTTGACCTCTCCTCCAAAGTATATTTTGTATTTATTAACTGATTTCAATAGCTAAAGTTCACTGGAAGATTCTCCTACTAAGAAAAAGTAAGTTGTATCCTTTGTCCTCTGTTCATAAAACATGGTAACAGACTCTGTGCCAAGACTAGAAATGGGGAACATTGACTTCCCAGGTTACAAGTCAATCTTGGTATAGAGACGGGCATGGGCCAAGTACTCCCTTCCAGTCACAGGCTGAGGAGCACTACATGGGAAGGGGCTTTGTCACAGAGTTTGTTACAGGGTTGGAAGTTTGGGACTGAATTCCTACTTTTACTCAGTGTTAATGGGTCACTAATTTCAAAGTCCCCTTAGTGTAAACTGGCAGAGAAACTGTGAGAACACAAGTTGCCCAGCATGCCTGTTCCTGAGGTGAGGTATAATACATCTGAGAGCCTGTGTCTGATCACCGTCATTAAATTCCAGATGAGTGACTTTTTAACTTCTGAATGGAACAGTGTTCAATAACTGGATGAACTCTGAGCATCATATGAAGTCACTTTCTTTTTCTGTTTAGATAAAGTTCCAAAATAATTTATTATAGGCACTCTTCATATTTGGAATAAATTCTAAATGGGTAAGCAAACTCTGGAATGCTCCATATTTAACTAACTGTATAGAGACAGCAATGATAGTTGCTTGTTATCTTGGGAACCTTTATTCATTGCTTCAAATCTATGACCATTTATACTTCTCATTTCCAAGAATGGTTTAAACGATCAGTTTAACATATTATGTTTCAGCAATGATGAAGAGCATGGCACCCAGTAGATAATAATGTAAACACATACTCAAGTTTATGGTTGAAGTAAAATAAAGTACAGGACAGAGCAAAGAGTTTACCATTGAACAACAGACAGGATGGATGAAAATAATTATTTCTCCTACTTAGATATTTACAAAATCCTTCTTTCTCCGTCCTAGATATTTATAAAATATTGGAAGCTACAGGCCCTGCACTTCCTATATAATCAGATATATTTATCCCTCTCAGGTCTCTGAGGTGGTTGAAGAATAGATAGCTAGAGTCCCATAGTTAAATTTTGAGTTGTTTAGGAATTAAGAGGGTGTTCTGGATCTAAGAAGATATTTTTAAAATTTTGAGACAAGTTAGTATGAAAGCTGAGTTAGATATAGAACTTTAAACTCATGGAGATTGTTAGATAGTAGAATGTTAAAGTCAGGTGCCAAATACATATGGACTGGACATTGGGAATGTATGCAAAGCCATATAACTCTCATAATTGTGGCCTCTTTATTTCTGTTGTTTTGTATTGTATTTATAGTTATAAGAAAAAGAACCATTTGTTGGACTGAAAAGGAGAGCTGTTGGGGGGAAAAAGAAATACCTTGAACTAAAAAAAAAAGGGGGAAGAGGATGGGGGTTTGAGGGGGAGGAGGGTGGAAGGGTGGGACTGGAAAGGGGAGTAGGGAGGGGATTGTGATTGAGATGTAACTTGAAGAAATAAAAAATAAATTATTAAAAAATATTTGGAAAATATAAAATATAGTAACTGTGCTTATTTCTGTATGTTGGGGTGAGGAATAGTGTTGTGTAGTACAAGTTGGTAGAATGGAAGCAGGAATTAGAAGGTGAAATCATTTTTCTAGTACATACATGCAATTTTTATTTTGTCTTTCCTATTCTAAAAAACCTTTATGAATATGTAAAATAATCATATGAATTATCCATTACTAAAAACTGAATTATATTCAAAGCTAAGTAATGAAGCTAATACAGGGTTTGATGGTGAGATATGACATTTAATTGCATAAATGTATTTGTCTAAAACCCCAAAGAAGTTTAGTCTTCCCTTTGGTAATTTATGGAGTTTATTCAGAAGAGTCAGTTTTTTAATGCACATCAAAGTTAGCATTTCAATTCTTTCAAGAGTGAATCTGAGGACTACCCAGGAATCAGGAAATCATTGATTACAGCTTTATAATTTCTCAATAATTTGATCACTTCACCAACTTAGAGAAGTTTCAGAAAAAGCTAGTAGATGCAGGGTTATACTGGTGCAAGCCCTTGAGAAAAGTTATTGGTTTAACTGAGCTGTAGTTTTATTCGGCTTTATAAATCATTTCCATGGCGAACTCTTCATTTAATACAAAGTTTGAAAGAGAAGTGGGTCTGATAAAACACCCTGTAGCCCTGAACCTCTAATGTGTTTCTTATCATTTGTCCTCCTCTCTCACAAAAGCATCTCAGACTGCATTTGTCCTCAACACACTTATTCCAGCTTTGGTGTTTAAACAGCAATACTTCCCTGGAAGACCTCATCTCTTGTTCCTTCAGCCATCTATATTTTTCCTTCAAAATTATCTTTATTTTACTTGTTTTCTCTTCAGTCTTAAGACTCTGTGCTTTCTGAAGGTTATTGTGATGATTAAGATGAATCCAGATAGTAATTTTTTATATGTCCTTTCTCTAACAATTTTCTCTCCAACCACAAGAGAGTTGGAGAAGAAGATATAATTGACCTTCAGATCTGGAAGACCAAAACAAGAGATCTGACAGGACATGCAGTTATATGAAGCTACCCAATATCTCTCTCTTAGCATAAATCTAGCATATATTATGTGCTCTCTGCTCAATATATATTGGTTGCAATGAAGAACAAACACCATTAGTTTCTTCATAAAAATTCCATGAAAGTAAAATTTCCTAAGAATGTTCCATGAGGGGGAGCGAAGATGGCGGCGACCTACACTGACGCATTCTGAACGCGGGGAAAAAAGAGCCATAAAAAACACAGAGTTACTGGGCACTGTGCAAAAACCGGAGGGGCTAGACCCCCCCCCCCCGGGAACGCTCACAGCTCCCAAGGGACTGTTAAAAGTCCCAGGGCAAGGCTCTCCCCATCTCTCACAGACATGGAGGCCACTAAACCGGGGAATCGGGAACTCCCATTTGGAGAGGCGCCTGGTAAGATGGTTCCCAACTTACAGCAGGCAGAATCAGGGTCCACTTGGCCATAGATCGCTGTCCTATTGGGCTTCCCACACATCAGGTTGAACTTATACCCACTGAGAAAAGGTTGCGAGATAGTGGAAGCTTTAGCAAGGAACAAACAGGGGGCTCAGCGGGTGGTCCGCAGCAGCCGCTTGTGAAGCGGAGGGCGGGAGGTTCCGAGAGAGCGCAGGAAGCAGGGAACACAAAAGCAGGCGGGAGCGGCCAAATCTCCCACACTCAGGATAGCGCAGCTGGGGAGAGAGCACTGCTGGCAGGGCCAAATTCCCGCCAGTCCACAGCAGGTCATCTGGGGAGAGAGACAGGCGTGGGTGGGACCAGGGGTCCGTGCACCCACGGCGGAGCTGCTGGGACAAGAGGTGCACTCAGGCAGCCAGAGGAGCTGGGGCTTGGGGTACCCACGGGACCGTGGCGGCGCAGACAGGAAGAAAATCAGGTACAGGATCCAGCCCTGTGGCGAGAAGACTAGAGAGAAACCAGAAATCGGGACCATAGCTGTATCCTGGAAAATCCAGACATATCAGGTGTGGAGCCAGACCCTGTCAGCCTCCGGGACGACAAACAAAGCCCACAGAATTTGTGCCTGGGCAAACAGGCCCATATCATCAGAACCATTACAGGCTGATAACTCAGAGTGCAACATAGAGAAGTCTGAATTGGGAGCAGTGAAACAATCCTGGTCCATTACTCACAACCTGGGAATACGCTGCACCAGATCACAGTGCCTCTGGCCATTAAAATCACAGTGACCTTGAAATCCCCCTGTAAGCAACGACAGATAGCCAAGTAACTCGTCCCCTGCACCAAATCATCCACTGTGGTTCCAAGCACAGAAAACAGACAGCTAAATGCATCCAATGGCGAAAGGTCAAAAAAAAAAAATAGAAATCAAGGAATTATGACTCCAACAAAGCAGAACCACCCTAGCTCATCCAATTCGGATGACCACACACCAACAGAAACACATGAAAACATTGACAATTCTGCAGTATGGAAAGTGATAGAGTCCCTGCAAGAAGAACTTAAATCTATGAAGGAATTCAAGGAAACCACAATTCTACAAATCAAAACAAGGAACAACACCATTAAAGAGCTCCAAGCCAAGGTGACAGAGCTTGAACAGGAAAAGGAAAAAGCCATGAAAGATTTTCATACAAAATCAAGCAAGCTGGAGAAGGAAATGTACAAAACGAACAAAACCATACAAGACATGAAAATAGAAATAGAAACAATAAAGAAAACACAGTCAGAGTTAAAAGAGGAAGTGGAGAACCAAGGGAAGAGAACAGGAACTACGGATGTGAGTATCAACAATAGGATGCAAGAGATGGAAGACAGGATCTCAGGCATGGAAGATTCAGTGGAAGAAATCAGTACATCATCCAAAGAAAATGAGAAGGCTAAAAAATCTCTCACCCACAACATCCAAGAAATCAAGGACTCATTGAAAAGACGGAACCTAAGAATTATAGGTATAGAGGAAAGAGAAGACTCCCGACTCCAAGGTCCAGGAAATATCTTCAACAAAATCATAGAGGAAAACTTCCCAAACCTGAAAAAAGAGATACCAATAAAAATCCAAGAGGCTTACAGAACACCAAACAGATTAGACCAGAACAGAAACTCCTCTCGCCACATAATAACTGAAACCCCAAATGTACAGAACAAAGAAAGAATATTAAAAGCTGTAAGAGAAAAAGGTCAAGTCACATACAATGGCAGACCCATCAGAATTACACCTGACTTCTCCCCAGAAACGATAAAAGCTAGAAGGGCCTGGTCAGATATACTACAAGTCCTAAGAGATCATAGATGCCCAGCCAGACTACTTTACCCAGCAAAACTCTCTATCAACATAGATGGAGAAAACAAGATATTCCATGACAAAATTAAATTTAAACAATATCTACCCACAAACCCAGCCCTACAGAAAATCCTAGAAGGAAAATCCCAACCCAGAGAAGAAAACTCCACACAAGAAAACAAAGGGAATAGAAAACCCATCACCAACTAAATCAAAAGAGGAACAGAACCACCGCCTATACCAAACTAATGGGAAATAACAACCCCAGGTCACTAATATCCATCAACATCAATGGACTCAACTCCCCAATAAAAAGACATAGGTTTACAGAGTGGATCCGCAAGCAAGACCCTTCCATATGCTGTATACAAGAGACACATCTAACTACAAAAGATAGACACTGCCTCAGAGTAAAGGGCTGGGAAAAGGTTTTCCAAGCAAATGGACCCAGGAAGCAAGCTGGAGTAGCCATCCTAATATCAAACAAAACAGACTTCCAACTGAAGTTAATGAAGAAAGACAAAGAAGGGCATTATATACTCATTAAAGGGAATATTCATCAAGAGGAAATTTCAATACTGAACATCTATGCCCCAAATACAAAGGCACCTACTTTCGTAAAAGAAACACTTCTAAAACTTAAAGCGCACGTCGATCACAACACATTAGTAGTGGGAGACTTCAACACCCCACTCACAACAAAGGACAGATCATCAAGACAGAAGACAAACAGAGAAATATTGAGTCTAACAGAGATCATGAAACAAATGCACCTAACAGATATCTACAGAACGTTTCACCCAAACACAAAGGAATACACCTTTTTCTCAGCACCCCACGGAACCTTCTCCAAAATCGACCACATAGTTGGTCACAAGGATAGTCTCAATAGATACAAGAATATTGAAATAACACCTTGTATCTTATCAGACCACCACGGAATAAAGCTGGTCTTCAACGGCAAAAGAATCAACAGAAAGCCTACACACACATGGAAATTGAACAACTCCTTACTGATTGACCACTGGGTCAGGGAAGAAATAAAGAAGGAAATCAAAGACTTCTTAAAATCCAACGACAATGAGGACACAACATACCCAAACCTATGGGATACATTGAAAGCTGTGCTACGAGGAAAGTTCATAGCACTAAGAGCTTTCAAAAGAAAATTGTAACAGCTCATATTAGTGAACTAACAGCTAAGCAGGGTGAATTGGAAAAAAAAGAAACAAACACTCCCAAGAAGAGCGGAACACAGGAAATCATCAAACTTAGAGCTGAAATCAACAACTTAGAATCAAAAAGAACTATACAAAGAATCAATGAAACTAAGAGTTGGTTCTTTGAGAAAATCAACAAAATAGACAGACCCCTAGCCAAATTAACTAAAAGGCAAAGGGAAAGAACACAAATCAACAAAATCAGAAATGAAAAGGGAGAAATAACAACAGACATTGAGGAGATCCAGAAAATATTCAGGCATTACTTTAAAAATCTATATTCCACTAAATGTGAAAACCTAAGCGAAATGGACAATTTGCTTGATAAATTCCACCTACCAAAACAAATCAAAATCAGATTAACAGCTTAAACAGCCCAATAACACCTAAGGAAATAGAAACAGTCATTAATAATCTCCCAACCAAAAAAAGCCCAGGGCCAGATGGCTTTAGCACGGAATTCTACCGGACCATCAAAGAGGAATTAACACCATTACTTTTCAAACTCTTCCACCACATAGAAACAGAAAGATCACTGCCAAACTCATTCTATGAAGCCACTGTCATTCTGATTCCTAAACCACACAAAGACCCAACAAAGAAAGAGAACTTCAGACCAATCTCCCTCATGAACATAGATGCAAAAATACTTAATAAAATACTAGCAAACCGAATTCAAGAACACATCAAAAGTATCATACACCATGATCAAGTAGGCTTCATCCCTGGAATGCAGGGATGGTTCAATATACGAAAGTGTACCAATGTAATTCACCACATAAACAAGATGAAAGAAAAAAACCACATGATAATCTCACTAGATGCAGAAAAACATTTGACAAAATCCAACACCCCTTCATGCTAAAAGTTCTGGAGAGAACGGGCATACAAGGACCATACCTAGAAATAATAAAGGCAATATACAGCAAGCCAGTAGCCAACATCAAATTAAATGGAGAGAAGCTTGAAGCATTTCCTCTAAACTCAGGGACAAGACCAGGATGTCCACTTTCACCACATCTCTTCAATATAGTACTTGAAGTCCTTGCTAGAGCAATAAGACAACTAAAGGAGATCAAAGGGATAAAAATTGGAAATGAAGAAGTCAAATTATCCCTATTCGCAGATGATATGTTAGTATACATAAGCGACCCCAAAAACTCCACCAAAGAACTCTTACAGCTGATAAACAACTTCAGCAAGGTGGCTGGATACAAAATTAACTCAAAAAAATCAGAAGCCCTTCTTTATACAACAAACAAATATACCGAAAAAGAAATAAGGGAAACAACCCCCTTCACAATAGCCACAAACAACATAAAATACCTGGGAGTAACTCTAACCAAGCATGTAAAGGACCTATATAACAAGAACTTCAAGCCCCTGAAGAAAGAAATGGAAGAGGCCTTTAGAAGATGGAAAGATCTCCCATGCTCATGGATAGGTAAGATCAACATAATAAAAATGGCTATCCTACCAAAAGCAATATATAGATTTAATGCAATTCCTATCAAAATACCAACACAATTCTTTATAGACCTGGAAAAAGCTATTCTCAACTTCATATGGAACAACAAAAAGCCCAGAATAGCTAAATCAATCTTGTCCAATGAAAAAACATCTGGAGGTATCACCATCCCAGATTTCAAGCTGTACTACAGAGCAACAGTAATAAAAACAGCATGGTACTGGTATAGAAACAGACCAGTGGATCAATGGAATCGAATTGAAGACCCAAACATGGATCCACACACCTATGGCCAACTAATCTTTGACAAAGAAGCCAAAAACGCACAATGGAAGAAGGACAGCATCTTCAACAAATGGTGCTGGTCCAACTGGATATCCACTTGCAAAAGAATGAAATTAGACCCATACCTATCACCTTGTATAAAACTTAATTCCAAGTGGATCAAAGACCTTAACATAAGGCCAGCCACACTAAAGATACTAGAAGAAAAAGTAGGTGAAACCCTCGAACTCATTGGCACAGGTGACACCTCCTGAACAGAACACCAACAGCTCAGGACCTGAGATCAACAATCAATAAATGGGACCTCATGAAACTGAAAAGCTTCTGTAAGGCAAAGGACACTGTCATTCGAACAAAACGGCAACCAACAGACTGGGAGAAAATCTTCACCAACCCCACATCTGATAGAGGGCTATTATCTAAAATCTACAAAGAACTCAAGAAACTAAAAGCCAAGAAACAAAATAATCCAATCAAAAAATGGGAGATGGAGCTAAATAGAGAATTCACAAAGGAGGAATCCTAAGGGCTGAGAGACACCTGAAGAAATGTTCAACATCCTTAATCATCAGAGAAATGCAACTCAAGACAACCCTGAGATTCCACCTAACACCCGTTAGAATGGCTAAGATAAAGAGCTCAAATGATAGCGCATGCTGGCGAGGGTGTGGAGAAAGGGGAACCCTACTCCATTGCTGTTGGGAGTGCAGACTTGTGAAACCACTATTGAGGTCTGTCTGGCGATATCTTAGAAATCTAGGAATAACCTTGCCTCAGGACCCAGCCATACCACTTATTGGTATACACCCAAAGGGCCTCTCACAGAGACATAGGGAAGTCTCCTCATCTACGTTCATAGCAGCCTTATTTGTAATAGCTAGAAATTGGAAACAACCCAGATGTCCCTCAACTGAAGAATGGATTAAAAAATTGTGGTACATCTATACAATCGAATATTACTCAGCTATCAGAAACAATGAAATCATGCAATTTGCAACCAAATGGATGGATCTAGAGGAGCTCATCCTGAGTGAGCTAACCCAGTCTCAGAAGGATGCACATGGCATCTATTCACTTATAGTAGGATTTTAACTATATCGTACAGGATATCTGTACTACAACCAACACACCAAAAGTAACAAGGACATATTTTTTTTTATCTTTTTCTTTTTCCTTCTTTTTTTTCTTTTTTCTTTTTCCTTTTCCCTTCTCTTTTTCCTCTCTTTTTTTGTTGATATTCTTTGTTTTTGTGGGTTTGTGTGTTTGTTGGTCTTTTTTTTAGTAAACCCCCAGTAGCAATGAGACACCATTCACTGGCAGTACTGCCTCGTAGGTCCCCAGTGAATGAAGAGGCTCTTGGCCCTCATATGACTCCTGATCTGTGGTGAGAGACTGTTAGACAGGGACACTCCACCCCAGAGGAACAAGACGGAAGGGTCAGGGGGTAGAGCATGGGAGGGTGGGGCTGGGAAGCGGGAAAAGAGGACAATATGATAAGGATGTAACCTGAAGCAACAAACAAATAAATTTATTAACTAAAAAAAAAAAAAAGAAAAGAAAAGGCAGGGGGCAGGGCTGAAACACTGTGAATGGAATAGAGGATACAGCCATTTGGCCTGGTTTTGCAGTCCTCAATGTGTAGAGAAGATGTGGGGCTAAGATAAAATACAAGAAAATTGTGGTATTGGCCCATGCATTTGACTTCAGCGGAGACAGGGGTGGGGGGCGTGGGGGGTGGGGGGGAGCACCGTAGAGTTGGTGGTCTTATGTATTCTGGAGTCATACGGAGCGGGGTGGTGAGGGTGCATACTCTTGGTCCCACCATTCAAGAAGAGTACACCCTTGGTCCCAGCTCCCAGCACACTGGAGACATCAACGGGGAGATCCCGGAGCTCAGGGTCAGCCTGATGCAGGGCAAACTCTAAATAGAGAAAGACTTCGATCCATTAGTGGTGGAACACATCTTTGATCCCTTCAGATGGGAAACACAGGTCCCTGATCCCAATAATTAGAGTTCAGAGACACACACATGGGATTTGGAGGGACCTAGTTTTGGAGGCTACTTACAAAAGGCCTTCTCGATGCCGGAGGATTGTCCTTTGGGATATCAAAGTATATACACTAGAGCTGGTTTAGCTCCAAGGTGACAGAATGATTTCTTCTTTAACCCGGATTGAAGGATAATGCTTTGTATGTTGTCAGAAGGCCAAATATGCTTCAGGAGAAGTGCTGGCTGGCCCCCCCCCCACCCCCCGCCAAAAAAAAAGAAAAAGAGAAAAAGAGGGCAATTGTCCTTGGGTTGGGATTGGGGCAGGGCTCTGTTCTTGTCGTTCCAGGAGAGTGGAGGCATCCATTGGGGGAGACTGGGGACGGCTGAACAGCAGAGTCCTCAGCAGAGAGCAGTATCAGGCGCCAAGGAGGACGAGTGACCCAGTTGATTCTGCCTGGCAGACTTCCTCAATGGCTGTCTCCATTGGGGGCCTGCAACAACCACAGCAATCCAATGACACTGGGACCGCTCAGCTCTACACAATGCCCCGGCAGGAACCTCAGTGAAGCTTGCAAGATCAGCTTATGCCTACAAACCCCTTAGGTCATCTAAACAGCTGAGAAAAGAAGGACTGAACATAAAAGGAGTGTACTAACATTTTTAATCATTTTTCCCATTTGGGTTCGGGCCCCAAACAGGTCTACTACGACCCAAATCAGCAGGAAGTCACTTTAAGAGAGCGACGTCCCATGCCCAGTGGATGGGGAAGGTGTTTCTCCGCCCTTCTTTGAGGTTATTTGAAGGATAACTGAAAACTCTGATATGTAGGGGAAGAGACTACAAGCTGATAAATGGTCCTGTCTTAATGGATTTTGGAGGTTAGCCCCAGGGAATTCCTACTTTTCCTTTTCTGTATCCTTCTTCCTCTCCTATGTAGGAGTGCATGGGCTTGAGAAAAATGAGATATAGACACAGCACAGGAAGGTCCAAGAAGAAGGGGCAGATTATTGAATATGCCCTTATACCTTTGTATATTGATACAAAATTAGTAGGTTATTTGGCTAAAGTGGTATTGACCATTGTTTATTGTGCAAAAATAAGATTGTATTGGATTACATCGGTATTGATCTTTGTATATTGATACAAAATTAAGATTATAGTTGGCCACAATGGTATTGACCCTTGCATATGGACGTAATATTAAGATTATATTGGGCTACATAGGCATTGATCTTGGTATACTGATACATAATTAAGAGTATATTTAACCACAATTGAATAGATCTTTGTATATTGATACAAA
>CAJQZJ010034140.1:0-26325 GCA_907164525.1 Lophiomys imhausi
CTAGCATCAGGGGCCTCTTCTCTTCTGGGCTCCACGCACTGTCCTCAGATAGGAGGAACTCTGTTTCAGCTTAATTTGGGCTCTGCCCACTTAGCAGCTGAAAACAATGTCAGGCCAGATACTTTGTTTCTTTGAGTCTTGAGTCTTTCCTGTTTTTCCTGACTTCAAACTTGTTTTTCAGTCTATTGAGTCTTTCCTGTTTTTGTTGACTTTAAACTTGTTTTTTAGTCTATTGAGTCTTTCCTGTTTTTGTTGACTTCATGTTGATAATGCTCTTCAGGCCCCGAATTAAGAGACAGTATCAGAAACTCCTATATATTTTCTAAATCTTTATCTAACCCCTACAATACAGGGTAAAAATGGAGGAAAACCCTTAACAGTAACTACCAAGGCTAGAGAGGCCACTGACCTGGGAGAAGAGCCTACTTTTGCCATTTTCCTAAACAAATATAATTTCTCACTCTATTCTAACCACTAATCTTTATATCCACAGGTAAGTGTAGCTCTCACCTTTTATTTAAGCCAGTTCTACTTGCCACAAATGGACACTATGTCAAAGATCCACACCTGTTCAAACTGTAGAAAATTAATGACCATGAGGTATCCAATGCCAATCAATGTGTCAATAATGCAATATTTATACGTAAGTCTTAGGGAAATTCATGGAAGAGGGGCAAGAAATATTGTAAGAGCCAAAGGCCCAAGAGGCTTGTTCTATATAAGGTCACCAGACATGACAGAAAAAAAAACCCACATCTATGAAATCTCAGTGTATGGCTGTCAGAACACCAATACAATGACAGCAACACTTCTTATGAAGACATGGTTGGGGAAATTTCACGTGTCCTTCCCATAGATGAAGTGGTTCAAGAGTTCAAGAATTATTGAGAGACTGTCTCATTCTCCTCTGGGGGAGTGGGCTCCCACATAAGTTCTCCAATCTCAAGAGGACTGTTTTAACATATGTACATACAACCAATATTCAATGTACTTAGTAGGTTTATATACATATGTGCATATACACACACATTCAATAATTAATCATAACAGAAGAGATCATGAATTTGGGAGGAGGAAAATAGGAGGGGTTTGGAAGAGGAAAGAAGTAGATGCAGTGTTTATGTATGAAATTCTCAGTGACAGTAAAATTAAAAAAATTCAGAATCTACAAAATTTTGGTATGGTTTCCAGGGCTCACATTTTTAAATTAACTTTCCTGATTTTTAACATCCAAATGCTCCCAGAACTCCCTCACTAGATGTTGGCTTTGAGAACTTCAAAGTTTTCACTTTCCAAAAACTTGTATCACTGTATTATACATGTGTTTATTAGGAACTGATTGACATCTCTATGGTAGACTATTCCAAGAGAGTTGGGAAGAGAAAAGGGATGATGGGACAGAAATAACTCATAACTAAGAACAGATGAAAATTGCAAAGTTGTAACAGCTCCCTTGTTATAGTAATGGCTACTTCCCAGCACCATCAAAATGAAACGCAAAAACGTTGCCTTCCAGAAACTTGTTGAAATTAGAGTTCCAGAAAAGTAAACAAGATTAAGAGTATTATGACACAGGACTATATTTAAAGATATTAAAAATGTTTTGAAGCCAAAAATCACATGAGGAGGATTTCTTCTTCCTGGTTCTGAGATGACTCTCCAAGTTATGTCTTCATATCTTACATTTGGCGAGGCTCCTCTATCTCCCAGGGATTTTCACAGGTACTTCCCTTTAGTTCTTATGACAATTGCCTCAGTTAGGGTTTCCGTTGCTGTGAAGAGACATGATGACCATAGGAACTGTTATAAAGTAATGCATTCCATTGGGGCTGCCTCCAGCACGCAGGCAGACATGGTCCTGGAGAAGGAGCTGATAGTTCTACATCTTGATCCTCAAGCAGCAGGAAGAGAGCGTGACACTGGGCCTGGATTGAGTATTTGAAACCTCAAAGTCCACCCCCAGTGGCACACTTTCTTCAACTAGGCCATATCTAATTCAACAAGGCCACACCTCCTAATAGTGTCACTCCCTAAAGAGCCTATGCAGGTCATTTTCATTAAAACCACCACAATTATGAATGTTAAAACTGGCTTTTAATAAGAGAAAAGCTAAGGGCGCAGTTGAGTAGTGAGGATAAAATGCATATGAAGTCAGAAAGGAATATAGTTTAATCTCCAGACGAAGGAAAGAAAAAGAAGTAAGGGAAAGAGAGGAGGAAAGGGAAGGGGAGGAACCACTACTCTTGTCTTCTCATGTATGTCTAGAGCAAACTTGGGTTTTTAAGGTGTATGAGAAAAGAAAGACTACATTTTAAAAAGATAGAGAGGACAAAGGACAGAAAGAGGAAATGGGACAGGAAGGGAAGGAAAAGAGAATATGGAGTTTTAAACATTTTAGGGTTTTTCCCAAAAGTACACAATGGTTATGTGACACAGCTCAGCTTTCCAAACTTTTTCAGTGTGATCAAATATTGCCCTAGAAAATATGATATTAGATTATAATGATCTCCAATCCATAGATCTTCTGTCAATGCAAATTTCTAAAGTACTTAAGAACATTATCTTCAAGAAAAGATGGGATAACACCCTAGGGATACATTCACTTCCACATTCTTTCCTCTCATGCAAAGGTTAACTACCACACAAAAGCTGTCTGCTATGACAGCGTAATGGAGCTGGAATACGTGACATTTTGCCCTTGCCACAAATTGCAGGTATTTTAAGTGTCATGTCTTTTTAAATGATGAAAACCAAGTTTTAGAAGAAAACATTTTAGGAGCATTAAAACTCTCTTTGTCCTCAGAAGCCTTGCAATGGGCTTGGCTCTACATTTACAAATCAATTCTAGAGGCAGCAGATACCTGGCAGATGCTCAAACCTGACAATCTATCACATTTCTCCCCTAGAGAGAACACTCACCAAACTGTCGCAGCGGTTATTTGGACAGTTATTGTAAAGGGTTCATTTTAAGAAGGCAGGTTGTTCTCTTTAAATGAGGGCAGAGGATTAACATATGCTGGTGTGTGTGTGTGTGTGTGTGTGTGTGTGTGTGTGTGTACAAACACACATGAGTGTGGAAGCCACATGACAACTTCAAGGGTCAGTCATTAGGTGCCGGCCAACTGAATGGGTTTTGTTTTTTGTTTTTGTTTTTTGAGATAGGACCTCTGGCTGGTATGAATCTATTGGCTGACCATGGAGCTCCCAAAATCCACCTGTTACTGCTTCCTAAGTGATGGGATTAGAAGTGTGATTACTACAAATGGGTTGTTTTGTTGTTGTTGTTGTTTTTTATGTTTATTTGTTACTTCAGGTTACATCTCCATCATTGTACCCTCTTTCCAACCCTCCCAGTCCCGTCCTCCCACCCTCTACCCCTTATCCCTTCCATCCCACTCTCTGGAGTAGACTGTCCCTGCATAACAGTCCCCCGCCCCAGTTCAGCAGTCATGTGAGGGCCAAGAGCCTCCTCATACACTGGGGGCTTACAAGGCAGTACCACCAGGGCAAAGTGTCTCATTGACAGGAAACAAAGTCTATGTTTCTGTTCCCTTTGGTGCATTGGTTGTAGAATAGTTATCCTGTACCATATGGCTAAAATACGATTATAAGTGAATAGATGCCATGTGCATCCTTCTGAGTCTGGGTTAGCTCACTCAGGATGAACTTCTCTAGTTCCATCCATTTGGCTGCAAGTTACAGGATTTTATTATTTCTGATGGCTGAGTAGTATTCCATTGTGTAGATGCACCACCGTTTTTTAATCCATTACTCGGTTGAGGGACATCTGGGTTGTTTCCAGTTTCTAGCTATTACAAATAAGGCTATGAACATAGATGAGGAAACTCCCTTGTGATTCGGTGAGGTATCATTTGGATGTATACCCAGAAGTGGTATGGCTGGGTCCCGAGGCAGAGCTGTTTCAAGTTTTCTAAGATATCACCAGACTGATTTCCATAGTGGTTGCACAAGCCTGCACTCCCACCAGCAATGGAGGAGGGTTCCCCTTTCTCCACAACCTTGCCAGCATGTGTTGTAATTTGAGCTTTTGATCTTAGTCATTCTGACAGGTGTGAGATGGAATCTCAGAGTCATCTTGAGTTGTATTTCTCTGATGATTAAGGATGCTGAGCATTTCTTCAAGTGTCTCTCAGCCATTAGGGATTCTGCCTTTGTGAATTCTCTGTTTAGCTCTGTTCCCTGATGGGGTAGTGTTAAGCATTCTAAATGTTAATTAATTGGTCCTGCTTGCTGTCTGTTGCTTACATTGACTCTGATTGGTTAAATAAAATGCTGAGGCCTGAGACTGGGCAAAGACAGAGAAAGATGAGACTTCCTGAGATTAGAACAGGAAGCCTTCACTTTAGACAAAGGATTAATTCATTCCAGCCAGGAGCAGGAAGAAGAAGGACACACACCATGGGTTAGAAAAAAGAACCTCACTCCACATGACCAGCAGCATCATCATAGTGTGGAGAATTGGCAGTCCAAGGTGACATATGTATATATGGGGTCATATTTGGGTAATAGATAAGTTGGATGGGGGGAGAGAGGAGATAGGGCAGGAGGGTGGGACTGGGAGGGGTGGAGAGAGAGGACTGTGATGGAGAAGTAACTTGAGGTAATAAATAAACATTTTTTTAAAACTGCCTCTACTTTCATTTTACAAGGGGAAGAAATCACCAGGGTGTCTCATTTCTTTGTACAAAATACTACAGTATTTGAAATGCTTTCAGTTACAGGAGGATACAGATATGTTAAAATCCCAGATACTTTGCCTCTACACTGTTGAAATCACTCTATTATTTTATTTGCCTATCTGTCTATCTGTCTATCTATCTATCTATCTATCTATCTATCTAATTTTAGCTGACATGGAAACAGTAAGGCATGCTAATATTATAATTAATATAATCCTGCATATTTTTATATAAAAACCTATCCAATTTTATCTCATGAAATCCATGTTGCTCAACCAATCATTAAACATTTGAACTCTGGGGTGTATAACAGATAAACTAAAGGAAATTTTATCTGCAAATAATTTACATACCATTTTCTACTCTCTCAAACAATTAGTGAAATTAGTCTCATTGCTGTATTTTCCTAATTGTTTTAGTTCTGCTTCTGTTTCTGTGATACAGTACCCTGACAAAAGTGATTTAGGGCAGAAAGAGTTCATTTTATCTCATAATTCCAGGTTATGGCCTATCATAACCAGGGAGTCAGCAGGGCACGAACCTAAAATAGCTAGGCAACTTCCATCCTCCAATCCAGAACATAGAAAAATGCATATGCAGGCACTGTTCTGATCACCTTCTCTACTCTTATTAACTCAGGACCCGACCTTAGGGAATGGTGCCACCCACTTTCACGGTGGGTCTTTCCACATCAATGAACATAAACAAGACAGTCTCCAATAGACATGCTTACAGGCCCAGTTACACAGACATTTCTTCACTGACACCCTCTTCCTAAGTGCTTGCAGGTCATGTCCAGTTGTCAATTAAAACTAAACACAACAATACTTAACTTACACTTTCTCTGTGAAGTCGTGACCATTTACCTAATTGCTATGTATTTCTGTTTCTCTTAGTAGGATTGCCCTAGTTTTATTCATCTCCACAGAATGCAGCACGAAGAAAAGCCAGTCCCAGACTGTCAACACAGGCATCCCTGTCTCCCAGGCCTGAACTAGTCAATATCATTGTTCACCTCCTTTGTCTTATAGATTTTTAAAACAAAGCTGACTCAGTTAAGCCCACCAAAATGAAGCCCATAAATTTAATTTAAAGATCTGGTAAAAAAATTAAAAAAAAACATTCTGTTTCTTCAAGGAAATGAGAAATGCCACTCATTCCAATACATGGGTATGGGTGGGGCTGAGAATGGAATTGAGAGGGCAAGGCCTGAATCCAAAGGATGCACCAGGGATGAAGTCTATCCTGGACCTTTACTTACTGTGAGACATTGGGGGTGGGTTGGGGTGTCTGTGTGCCTGTGATATGTATATTGGAGTGTTATTGTCTGTGTGTATGTGGTATGTACATATGTATGTGTGTGTGTGCATTTGTGTTTGTACAGGTGCGTGCATGTGCATATGTCTCTGTGTCTGAAAGTCTACGTCTTTGTATTACTGTGTCCACTTCTCCTTGTATAGCTTAATCTAGTCTCAGCTACAGTTTGATATTATTGTTACTACTGTTACCCATAATGAAAGTTAGTATCAGTACTATTATAGATACCAGCCACATAATTCTTGGAGTGAAAGACAAAATTAAAACACAATAGTAAAATTCCAAGACAGAAGCAATGCATTGAATGTGTTGTAACTACAGTCATGGTGTTAAAAAATAGAACTAAGGTGTGATGTTTTCTTTTCAAGTTTATATACATATATATAATTATATTTACATTTAATATATTTTTATATATTTATATATTTTAAATATAACTCCCTTAATATTAATAGGTCTTTGTGCCAAACAGCCATGGCTGAAAATTTGATTTGATTAAGAACATATAATTAATTTTGCAGAATATACATAATGCTGAATATACAAGGAGTTCAGTTATTGAAATAATATAAAGAAATAGCTTAGAGAAAATTTATGTTGCCACAAAATAATTCCAGTCTGAAAGATAAGAAATTTGCTTTTTCAATTGTAACAACTTTCAAGCATATGATTAATCCTCCTGTTTTATAATGTTATCAGATTTTATTGGCAGTTTAGATGTGCTTCTAGTAGATAGCTTCTGCTGTTTCATGGCTTGAAAGAGCATCAAGAAATTACTTCTCCAATTACTACTGGTTTCATCTCATTATAAATACTAGTTAGCCAATAAACATTCTGTCATTATGAGACACTCATCCTTGCTCATTAATGGTGGTGACTAAACCTAGCTATGCTTACTCAAAGCCTACCCCCAAACCAAAGAAAAGCTCAAAATAACTCATCCTAAAAGTATCTCCAACAGAGAAAGCTGACTTCTCTTTAATATTACAATCTCATATTGAAAAGTTATCACTTCATAAACATGATAAATCATTTATATTCATGCTAAAAACAAAACATCACAGAACATTCTTCAAACAAAATATTATTTGAATGCCGTCTCAGGGGGACAGAGTGCATGGTTTGATATTTCTACTTAAATTTCCTTTCCAAGTTGGCTATCTTTGCAAACTGGTTCCATAGTTGCACACTTTCCTATACTTTCATTTATTGCCTAACATTACTGTGCACATTACTTTCCTCTAATGTGTGTTAATAGGAAGTTATAGGTTTTGGCACATCCTCCTAGTCATCTTGTTACACTGACTATTTCTCTGGCTTAAATTTATCTAGCTAGAATTAGAGTGCTTGAAAAGCAGAAAGCTGCAATACTGCCAGTTCAAAATGTTTCTGATAATATATATATAAGCATCTTTTGGTACACTGCAAACACATTTCAGAAGAATATAGTACTTGAGTCTCTAATTCACATTATAGACTAAAATTAATTCCAGCTATGTGGTTGAGTCAAAACTTTAAAAATATGACAAATATAGTTGACTTAGTAGGAAAATTAATGAAATATATGTGTGACAAAGGATACAAATATGAAAAATGAAAAATCAAGATAATTATCAAAATTATATTTAAATTTTTTTATTTAAAAGTTTATTTATTAATTCGAGTTACATCTCCATCACAGCCTCCTCCCTCCAACCCTTCCAATCCTACCCTCCCATCCTCTACCCCCTCTTCCACCCATCCTACTCCTCTGGTGTAGGGTTTTAATGACAATGTATAAATGCCAAAAAAGATCATATTTTTTTTCTGAGTCTGGGTTAGCTCACTTGGGATGAGCTTTTCTAGTTCCATCCATTTGGCACCAAATTGCATGATGTCCTTATTTTTGATAGCTGAGTAGTGTTTCACTATGAAAACGTACTACAGTTTTTTTATCCATGCTTCGGTTGGGGAAACGTCTGGGTTGTTTCCAGTTTCTAGCTATTACAAATAAATCTGCTATGAACATAGATGAGGAGATATCCTTGTGGTTTGGTGAGGAATCGTTTAGATGTATACCCAGAAGTGGTATGGCTGGGTCTTGAGTTTCTGAGACATCGACAGACTGATTTCCATAGTGGTTGTATAAGCTTGCACTCCCACCAGCAATAGAGGAGTGTTCCCGTTTTTCCACAACCTTGTCAGCATGTGCTGTCATTTGAGCTTTTGATCTTAGCCATTCTGACAGGTGTGTGATGGAATCTCAGAGTTGTCTTGAGTTGCATTTCCCTGATGATTAAGGATGCTGAGCATTTCTTCAAGTGTCTCTCAGCCATTAGGGATTTCTCCTTTGTGAACTCTCTGTTTATTTCTGTTCCCCATTTTTGGATTGGATTATTTGGTTTCTTGTCATTTAATTTCTTGAGTTCTTTGTAAATTTTGGATATTAGCTCTCCATCAGATGTGGGGTTGGTGAAGGTTTTTTTTCCAATCTGTAGGTTGCCATTTTGTTTCAGTGAAAGTGTCTTTTGCCTTACAGAAGCTTTTCAGTTTCATGAGGTCCCATTTATTGATTGTTGTTCTTAGAGCCTGAGATAATTGGTGTTCTGTTCAGGAAGTTGTTAACTGTGCCGATGAATTCAAGGCTTTTCTCCACTTTCTCTTCTAATAGATTTAGTGTATCATGCCTTATGTTAAGGTCTCTATTCACTCAGAATTGGATTTTAGCCATGTAGTACAGGATAACTATCCTACAACCAACACACCAAAAGGAACAAGAACACAGAACTTGTTACCTGTTAGTGGGACACTTTGCCCTAATAGAGTTGCCATATAGACCCCAGTGCAAGAGGAAGCTCTTAACATTCATATGACTGTTGAACTGAGGGGGGCTGATATGTAGGGGCAACCCACACCAGAGGAGATAGGTGGGAGAAGGGGAGATGGTTGGACCTGGAAGGCTGGAGAGAGGGGACTATGATGGTGATGTAACTTGAAGTAATAAATAAACATTAAAAAAAGATAGGATTAGTTGCATTTAAACATTTTATATGACAAAATTTTAATATTATTTCAAAACATTTGAGAATTTGCATTGCAATTTCCTTTTCAAGTAATTATTGAGTTTGAAATGACATTTCTTTTTATTTATTTTTTTAATAATTTATTTTTTATTTCTTCAAGTTACATCTCAATCACAATCCCCTCCCTACTCCCCCCTCCAGTCCCACCCTTCCACCCTCCTCCCCCTCAACCCCCCCATCCTCTTCCCTTCTTTTTTTTTTTGTTTAAGGTATTTCTTTTTCCCCCCAACAGCTCTCCCTTTCAGTCCAAAAATGGTTCTTTTTCTTATAACTATAAATACAATACAAAACAACAGAAATAAATAGGCCACAATTATAAGAGTTATATGGCTTAGCATACATTCTCAATGTCCAGTCCATATGTATTTGACACCTGACTTTAACATTCTACTATTTAACCATCTCCATGAGTTTAAAGTTCTATATCTAACTCAGCTTTCATACTAATTTGCCTCATAATTTTAAAACTATCTTCTTAGATCCAGAACACCCTCTCGATTCCTAAACAACTCAAAATTTAACTATGAGACTCTAGCTATCTATTCTTCAACCACCTCAGAGACCTGAGAGGGATAAATATATCTGATTATATAAGAAGTGCAGGGCCTGCAACTTCCAAAACTAAGAAATGACATACCAGTGGCTGCCTGGACAGTTCCCATTTTCTCTCCATACATTACAGCATCGATCTTCAGCCATTTGGCCCCGCTTCTCTGACAGACATTGGTTGTAGAGCAGGAATTATGAAGGACTTACCTACCCTGTCTTGGCAGGGCTATGCTGTCGACTTATCTGCTTCCAAGTTTTGTCCTTTTTGGACAGAAGTCTGTCTACAGTTGAAGCAAGGGGTTTTTCTTGCCAAGAGAATGGCTTACCACCAATTCAATCATCTCCCACTGGAGATTTTTCGATGCTCATCTTCTACTTGGAGTAGAATAGGGGGTGCTGTCAGGAGCTGACATGTCTCGATATCAAAAAATCTTAAGTTAAGAAAACATCTTTGAATGCCATATTCTGCAGATCTCTTGAGGTTTTTGAAGATGCCCTATCTATCTCTTATATTTAGATAAGCAAATATTGCTTGTCTCTTAGCAACTTGATTTCTGAGTAGCTTAGAAAATAACTGTGATAGACTGTCATAGTAACTAACAAAATGACACGTTTGCATGACTATTAGTTTCTGTTTCTTAATTATCCTAAACAGTTTATTTTAATTTTACAAAGTCGGAATCCTTAATATTTTACTATTGCTTTCAGAAGTAATGTTGCTGCTCTATAGCTTCAGAGAATCATGGTCAACTTTTTTTTTTTTTTTTTTTTTTTTTTGGTTTTTCGAGACAGGGTTTCTCTGTGTATTTCTGGCTGTCCTGGACTCACTTTGTAGACCAGGCTGGCCTCGAACTCACAGAGATCCGCCTACCTCTGCCTCCCGAGTGCTGGGATTAAAGGCGTGCGCCACCACGCCCGGCTAACATCATGGTCAACTTTTAACCCTCATCCTTAAATCCAGTTGCTAAGGCTTTAAAATACTTTCAGATTTGTTGATTTCATTCACTTTCTAGCCATGTTTAAGAAAACATTTCCATGTGTACTAGAAAAAAATGTGATTTTCTGTACTTGTAAGTTCAATGTCTCTGTATCCTTAAGTAAAGTTTATCATGTTATACAAACTTCAAAAAAAGATCATATATTTTTATAAAAATGCTTACAATGTGAATATAAAATTATCCAACATTTTAATTAAAAATTTTCTTACAAATATATAAGAACTAAGAACATTAAAAACTAATGAATAAAGTAACAAGCATGTGTGTAAATAGAAAATGAAGTCAGAAGACACATTCTAATTATAAGGAAATATTTATAGTTATTAATAATTTAAAAATTAAAATGAAAACAAAGTTCTATTTGTAACCTCTGTGTTTTTAAATGATAATAACTAGGGTTGCATGAAGATCTGAAATTATGCAAATCACTGTGAATAGTTAGGTTTATGTATCAAAGACCTTTCAAGGAAAAAAAAAGTCAATATCTACCTGGGGTGGGATAATTACCACCATGTATGGAGATTTATACATATATGGAGTTTTTTAATATATGATAATACAACCTAGAAACATCCTATTGCCTACTGCTATGATTTTAACGAGTGTCCCATAAAGGTCTGTGCACACTAGGGTTTGTACCCACAGTGGCACTCTTGGGGATAGCTTTGGCCATACATGATGTTGTTCTAACATGAGGTCTTTATATAATTGAGAGTTCCCTGGAAAAAGACTATTGAGAGCATCCAACTGTTCTCTCCAGCCTTGTATCCTGTCTCCTAAAATGTAAAATGTGGTTTGCTCAACAACATATTCCCATCCATAACATACTGTTCTTGCCAGAGTCCATCGTCGTGGGTAACTAACTATTGGAAGAGACCCTTCAGAACACTGGGCCAAAATACATTTCTTAGCTGAGAACTGCCTCTGGAATTTCATTACATTCACACAAAAAAGCTGCCTAATATAACAAGTAATAGAATGTTGGCAAAATTAATAGTGGTATATTTAATGACAGTGCACAGCTTTGCATTAAAATAATGTCATAAAAGATATTTTGAAACACAGGAAGACATTTATAATTAGTTATCTGAAATAGAACACAAGGTTCTTTGAATAGCCACACATCAATGTACATGTTGGGCAATAAAATAAAACAGAAATATGACATATTAGTTTTTACTTCTTTTTGGCATTCTTGAATCATTTTAAAAGCTATGTACTACTTTTCCAATTTTAAAAGTTTCTTGTCTTTTATTTATGTCTTCCACTCTAACATCTAAAAATCCTGTTAACATTGCATAAACAGTCAAGTCTACATGAGGACCACAGCAAGTATGTAGTATCTCATAGAGAATGTTTCTTAAACAGAACACACTCAGGATCAGAATCTAGCAAGCTGATGTTCAGTATGAGAAGTTACTATCCCATTTCCACACTAAAAGAACATGATGGGGTACAGTGTGTCTCAGCCATTTCAGTGTCAGCTGACCTGCAATCTATCTCCTATCCATGCTGTACCTGTCCTGAAAAGACAGAATAAATTACATGAAAATTGTCAGCCCCAGAAATACCAGAGCAGTACCCTATTCATGTTGCAATGAAGTTTGGGGGGGTTTGTTGTTGTTGTCTTGGTTTGATTATTTTATTGTTGTTTTGGGGTTTTGGTTTGTTCTAGCTGCTGTTTAGTATTTTAGGAAATTATAAAAGAAAATGGGATCATAGAAATGAAGCTGAGGAGAAATAGGCAGAATCTGACTACCCCAGTAGCCATGATGTAACCGTAAAGTGAAACAGTGTTAGGAGAGACAGGGCATCGTATCAGAGACAGCATGGTGGAATCCTGAACAGATAGTGTTTTCAGTTCTAGAGGATGGGGTAGATTTGGACCCTTCTGGGTTTTGCAAAAGAGGGACATTCCATTCCACATGATCTACCCTGGACCTGGCCTACCTTGTCCCATGTGCCAAGAAGCATGGGGGTAGACACTGGGCAGGACCACAAACATCCTGCTGCTGCAAGGGGGAGGGAGGGCTTTTCACTCTTTGGAGGGAGAGACTGTAGGGGTGTGGCGTGTTTTCTGAGTAAGAGAACACTCAGCAGTTAAAGGGTCTGTGACCTAACACACTTGTCCTGCCTTCACACTTTCAAGTCGTAGTAGTGTCTTGACTAGGAGTGTTCACACCCATAATCAGATTAGAGGAGTGTGACTGCTTTCTAGTTGTGTCTTCACACCCAAAGACCCCGTTGTAGAGCAGTGTTTGTGAAGAACCTACTAACCAATATTTTATGTCTTCAGTTAAATATTTTAAAAGATTCAGAAAAGAATAAAGCCTTCAACACAGTTGCCATGAGTTTTGTCTTCTGGCATCCTACACTTCTGCTATTCCTCTCTTTGAGCAAACATGACTGATCTCTGTGGCATGGCCAACTACAGCAGAATGAAATTTAGAGGGTGAGTAGTAAAACCTATTATGGTTTTCACATTGCTCTTTTGTACACTTGCTATGAAAAAGATGGATATTCAGGTACCTTATAAAACAATGAGTCATTACATCTTCTACCCAAACTTCCCCCTCCATCTAGCAGGTATTTAGATATTTTGTCTCCATTTGGCCTCCTGACTGTAACCTCTGATCTGAACAACTCACAATTATCCCAATTAGCATAATCTATATAATAGATGTTTGATTTTTAATGGGAGAGGCATTTACTTAGCAATAAATATCCAATTCAGCATTTAAAATCTGACCTAATAAGTATGAGTACTGAAAGTTAAAGCTATGAGGAATCATACTATTTTTATTTACCTAAGATTATATATTATAAGTGTGTGTATATATATACATATATATGCATGTACATATATACAGATACATATATAGTTAAATGAAATTATACTGCTTAGGCTGACAGTGCTTCCCCACAAAAGTCATAGACTGTTCAACAAAAAAACCCTAGTACTATGCATGAGAAACCCTCTTTCAAGTTTTTGTTCAAGAGAATCCAAGACACTCCAAAATCAATATATGCTATTGTTATTGTCTTTGGATGCCTCCAAGAGGTTGAAGATAAGTCTGTACTGCTGAAGATACCATGCACTTTGGACAGAGGAATTGGAGGATTCTAGCTGCCTCTGACATGAAACCCTCCTCCCTGGAGTCTTGCTTTCATAGTATTAGAAGTTGCTATACAAACTGTCAAGGGAAGGAAGTAATCAATAGTCCTACCCAGATATGACCCCTATGAATCACAACAGTGGGCAGCATGGCATGATATCCCTAAAGATACAATAGGAGTACTCATATATTGATGTAACCAACAGTTGTCTAATTGGACTTAAGGCTCACTAAACAAGAGGGAAACCATGCCTGGTACTGGAAACCTAGTCAGATACACATGGCCAGTGAGGTTACAGGGTTTGAATGAGAATCTGTTACCATCACTTTATGAAACAGCACAAATCATAACTGAATTCTAAACACTTATCTTTATAGCCACAGATACAGGTGGCTTCCACTCCCCATCAAAGGGCTTCTCTTTATAACAGAGACCATTGTAGAAAAATCACAACTGATCTTAGACTATAAGCATTAGAGGACCAGGAAGCCTGCTGTGAAATTTTGTCTCTAAGAAATGACACGGAGGCTATATCCTAGATACCACAACAATATGGCTGCCTAAACAATACCTGAACAAAGACAACATCAATAAACATGCTAATGCGGAGAAATGGAAATTTAGTCTTAGGCAACTAATGACTGTGGAGAAATGGAAAATTAGTCTTCCCCTGGGATGATCTACCTAGTTGGTTACTCAATACCAAGTGGTCAGTTCTGAAGTCATAGATACAAAAGCATACTAAATGGACTCAGAAATTATCTTTATGCTTTTATATGTATATATGTATCAATAGAAATCAAAGAAAAAAGGGAAATGAATTTGAGAGGGAGCAGTGTGGGAGGAACATGGAAAAGTTTAGAAGGAAGAAACAGAAGGGGAAAATTATGTTTCTTTCAGCTTTATTTAACATCATGTGCAATAAAGATTCCTAAATGGATTAAAACACAGACACAGGCTCCCAAAAAATGCTTTCATTGTCCTACCAACATCAGCCTTATCTTCTGCAACTCTCAAATACATACTTACATGTGTTGCACTGTTGAATATAAAAGATAAGCTCAAACCCAACATGTGTTCATATTTCCATGCTTTTGGGAAAGTCCCTAAATGTACTAACCTTGCTTTAAAAAAAAAAAAAACTTCTATAGTTTTGCTTCTGGCTAACTGTTCTTGCTAACTGGAGTATGTCAACCCAGAACATTTTTTTTTGTACCTGTAAGCTCACCCTGAGGAAGACTCTGGGCTATATTGAGATCCCAAACACTCAGTATAGTTGCCAGGTAGCTACCAAAGACTTTCTACTGACTTAAACACATGTCTGGGTAGTCTTCTCTGGTGAAGACCCATAAAAATAGGTATTGTCTGTTTATCAGGTACTGTGTTAATTTTGTTTATATGTTATGTATACACATTTGCTTGCTCTCTTGTACTCAACTTGGTTTTCCCACTATAGCAGTGAATTGTTCTCTTAACTCTCCTTTGGTATGTCACTTCAGGGCAGCATACTTTGAACCATTAGGAGAGTTTGACTTGAACTAGGTATCTTGAGACCTGTATAAACCATCTTTCCATTCCCTGTCCTCTGAACACCCACATCTGAGCATGTGAGAGAGGGTAGGGATCAAAGAGAATCCAAAACTATGGCAGATGTGCAGACATTTTTAGTAAATAATCCTTCCCAGGGTCTTAAACCACCACTACGAATCATTGATTTCTCTATATATGGAAGAGTTACGGCTCCTATCTCAATGTCCTTTTCTTTTAAGGAATCTCTTATTGTCACAAAAGCAGTTACTTTCAAAGCACCAATCCATAGTTAATTGGTGCTTTGACAGAGGATTCTGAATGTGTTCTAAAGGCTTTTTAGGAAAGGTGGGTACTGTGGAAGTGGAAATGGCTGTATTGAAGGCATGTTTGTGAAAGTGAACATTGGGAAGCTTACTTTCACTTAGCATCTGCTTATGTAGAGCCCACCCACCAAGAAATGGCATTTGAGATTGTTGTAGCAACTAAGTCTACATTCAGATCGAAGGAAATCAGCACAATAATATCCACACAGTGAACTGTGGGCCCATCAATTTGGGAGCAAAATAACAGCAAATGATAAATAGTGGCATAGTCTATTCTCCCAGAGAGACCTGATTTCAAATGTTGACTCTTCACAGTTACACATCAGTGAAGGAGCTGGCTATATTCTTTATACTTGGTTTCTTCAAACGTCTCTTTCACAAGGTGGCAATTGAATCGAATCGTGGCTCTGACAGAGTTATTGGGGGAAATTAAACAGTATTGCATTTGTGTGATTAACTAATAGAGCTGGGGCATTTCTAATGCTGGAGTTAGGCTGTTTTCCTGTAGAAAGGCCACACGTGGATCTATGAGAAGCAATTCAATGACTTTGTGTCAGGGTTTGGGGGGAGGCTGCTGTTCCTCAGCTGTCAATCTGTGTGAACTATGTTTATTCCCCAGAGATGCATGGAGCAGGGAAGGCAGAGCTGGCTACCAAACAACAGACGGTTATGTTCCCAACCAGGCACATCAATCTGCAGCCCACAGGCCTTGTGTGCCCCAGGATTTCTGTGAATGTGGCCCAACACAAAATCATAAGCATAATTAAGACATGAGATAATTCTTTTGTAACTGTTTTATAACTCAGTTGTGCGTGTTTCAAACTTGAACCTTGTAGATTACAGCATCTTGACAGGGTATCAAAAGTTTGCACAAGCCTACATGAGTGTCTCACCTTATATTCTCTTTCAAATATGTGGAGATGTAAAATATTAATTAGATACTGTGCACCTCCAGTTCTATGCACCAAGGCATCATCCTAGGGCACTTTATCTGCATGCTGACAAAGATTCTTTCCTAACATCAGGATGAAAGATTTTAGGAGCCGTTAAAGACAGGCATTTTTGTACTAAAAAGAAATCAGGCTTTTTGGAAAGTGGTTTTACTAATCAAGTCCGAAGGCATGAAGTTGTCAGCCTTACACAAGCTGTATCGATCCATTCCACATGTGAGCCTGTGAGAATAAATGTTGATTTAAAGGAAGATGCTAAGTATGGGTTGAATGGATGGCCTACTAAAATATTTATTGCACCATGAAGAGAATGACAGCACATCTAGAGGGTAAAGGTGGCCTGGACAGTGTCCCCAGGAACAAAGTAATCATAAGAAGAGAACCTAAATTTATTCTTGGGGTTTATTTCCTTTTCGTTTAATGTTAGAACAAAGCATTCTATCACAAATTGCTTTGTTTACTTTTATTTTGTTTATTTTTATGTATAGTTTACTGTGTTTTTAAAGGATATAATATGATGTCAAGAAATATTGAGAAAGACATACAATGAGTTACTGGAGAGAAATACATTAAAGGAAACCTGCCATGTTTTAAGACCACCTTTAAATGTCCTTCACAGGTTAAAGCAATGCTTTTGACTGTGGCTACTAGGCTACTAGCCAATAAGATCAATGCAATCAGAAACAACAGAGAAATATGGGACCAGTTAGGACCGGTATTTTTTTAACCGCAGTATTCCATTTCATCTTCTAGGGCACTCTCACCTTCTGATGCTCTGGGGATTATTAGTGATACTTGCCAAGCTGTGGAGCAGTCAGTCAAGTTGTTCACTTTATTATTATTGCATATGAATTGTCTATGAAAATCACCATTTGGCCTGGGATAATCACGTCAGGTAAGGCTATATTCTTATGTAAAGACCTCAGGGACTCCTGACAGTTTCCAGGCATACGTCATGGAAGGAAGTGGCCAGCTACCTCAGCCCTGCTGCAGTAGAAGGCTCTTCAGAGGAGTGAAGCATTTTTATTTTCAGTTCACAAAATGTTTCGAGGGGAATCATATTCACAGTCACAGAAAAGAGAATTTGGGCGATACTTTTATTTATGAGCTATCCTTTCCAAATGAAGGGATGAGTTTTCAGGACAATCTCAAAGCACTTACTCATCTCATTTTCTGCCTCAAGTGCCTTAAGATATGAGGTGGTACACAATAAGTTGATCTGAAGGAATTCTGGCTTAAGAAACTAAAACATCCATATCCTGGCTGATAAAACAGCTGTGAGGAATAGAAAGACACTTTGTAGATATGATGAGACACTTCTGCCTGTGCAGTCATTTTAAACTAAAGCAAGGCTCCACCTTGAATGTATCATCTCGTACCCTGCTATCCATTTAGAAACTGTTCAATAAACAGGTCACACTACCCTCAGTGTTATGTAATAGACTGGGGTCAAATTAATTTTGAAAAAAAAGTGGCTATTATAAAATGCTTTGCAACACAGAAATAGCTTGAGACTGATTGAAGTTAAAAATGGAATGGTACCAGAATGTCCAGGTCAGAAAGGCATTCGTGCATTAGAAAGAAAGGAAGTCCAAAAAAAAAATTGGATAATTCTCTAGTCACATTGGACACTTGACAAATGTGAAAAATGAATAATTTTAGAGACAAAAAGTGGATGCCATCCATTCTAATCTAAAAAGCAGTTTTGTGTGACTATCAATGTCTTTTTCTTTAAACTAAACATACATCTTATGTTAAAAGATCTCACAACAAAGCCAGTTGCTCCAGGTTTATGATTCATCCTAACCAATGGAAAAACTGGGGGCTCTAAAAATAGCTACGCTTTCTTGAACATTAGCCAGGTGTGTCTGAAGCTCTGAGTTTATACCTATCAAGGATTTATTGAAAACTAAATGTTGATGCAACATTCTTCTAATAATAGTGGAAATAAGATTTTTAGAAAAGGAGAAGATAATAACTCTTAATTCCCAAAGCAAGTAGACAAACTTTGAACCTAGTAATATTCACTATTTTCTGGTAGCTGCTGGGCTAATAATGAACACTGAGTAATGAGGAAAGGTTTTAGTACACAGGAAAGAAATACTGAGTACCCGTGTTCATGTCTACCTCCTTTCCATTTAGTATAATTTGAATTTTCTATGAGTAAAATATAAAGGGATCTTTTCATCATGGAAAAAATTTAACATGTTACTGACATTAACATAATCATGTTTTTTGAACTTTGGAATGACCTAATGTAAGATCAGGAAAGAAAAGATGGATTTTAAGCCCTTTCATATCACACAGAGATCCACCCCTGACAGATACAGTTTTTTTCCTTTTTCCCCTTTTATTGAACATAGATTTCTTTCTCATATAATATATCTTGATTATAGTTTCCTTTCCCTCTACTCCTCAAAGTTCCTCCCACCTCCTCTTCCATCCAGATCCACTTCCCTTCTGTCTCTCATTAGAAAACAAACAAGCTTCTAAGGGATAATAATAAAATAATTAAATTAAATTAAATTAAAACTAACATGTTGTAACTAAACAAAACAAGAAAGTAGAGGGGAAAGAACCCAAGAGATGGCACAAGAATCAGAGATTGACTAATTCACACACTCAGAAATCCCATAACACCACTAAACTGGAAGCCATTATATAAGCTCAGGGGCCATGATGCAGACCTGGGCATGCTCCGTGAATGCTGCTTCAGCTTCTGCGAATTCATATGGGCTTTGATAATGTTTATTTAGAAGGATTCATTTTCTTGATGTCCTCCATCTCCTCTGACTCTCTTCCTATTTCTGCTTCTCTTCTGAGCCCTGGAGATGGATTTGACAGAGACATCCCATTTAGGGCTGAGTGTTCCAAGGTCTCTCACTCTGCATATTATCCCATTGTGGGTCTCCATATTTACTCCCATTTGTTGCAGGAGGAAAAACTTCTCTGGTAAAGGCTGAAAATGCATTGCTCTATTACTATAACAGAATGTCATTAGGGGTCATTTTATTGCTACTTTTTTTTTTTAGAACAGTAGTATTTGGTTCTACCCTAGGTTCCTGGGCTATCTAGTCTCAGGTTCTTGGTCACCCAAGCTGTGTCAGATATGGGTACTATTTCATAGAGCATGCCTTAAGTCAAATCAGATTTTGGTTGGTTACTCCCACAAGCATTGTGTCACCATTATATTAGTGTGTCTTGCAGGCAGGACACCATACTAGATCAAAGAGTTTGTGGTTGGGTTGGTTTATATTTCTGTTTTGTTACTGGGCAATGCACCTTCCTGTTCCAAACAAATATGCTAGTCCATAGAGGTGAAGGGTCAGCCAGTTATAGGCACCAGCTCAACTTCTCCATGTTCAGTGAGTTGTATAGGTGTTGTCTTCAGCAACAGGGTTGGTCTTGCTGTCAGTTTGCAGAGAGCAACCTATAGTCTTGACTACAGCCTGGGTTGTTTGGGAATTCTCATGGTACCCCTTTGGCCAACAATTTGATTAGTTGTAACCCAATCCAAGTATCAGAATTTTTATTTGGTGACAAGAGAAGGACAGTTGAAGCTTACTGTCTACCATTATTTGGCAATTTCACTTACATCACCTTCATATTTGTACACATTTTAGGACATTTCTACTATATTACATGTTCATACTACCTCTCAAATGGCTCTTAATTTTAATTGTCTCTCCATGTATTGCCTCCCTATCCCTTCTCCATCCCCATTTGATTCTCCTGCTCCAGCACTCTCAATCCCTCCATCTTCATTCTATTTCCTTTTACTGGGAATAAAGTAGCTCCATCTGTCCCTCCTAGTTGCTTACTCTATACCTAACCTCTGTGGTTGCTCTAAGGATATAGTTTGCTTATTGACTTAACAGCTAATATCCACATATAAGCGAATACACACCATATTTGTTTTTCTGGGTCTGGGATATCTCACTCAGGATTTTTTTTCTAGTACAGTCATTTACCTACAAATTTCAAGATTTGTTTTCTAAATGCCTGAGTAATACCCCACTGTGTAAATGCACCACATTTCCGTTATCCATTTTTCTATGAGGGACATCTAGGCTGTTTCCAATTTCTGGCTATTATGAATAGAGTAGTGATGAATATGATTAAGCAAGTATCTCTATAGGAGAATGAAGTATCTTTTGGCAATATGCACAAAAGTGGTATAGCTAGGTCTTGAGGTAGATCTATTTCCATCTTTATGAAGAACTGCCACAGTAATTGCCATAGTGGCTATATAAGCTTTCACTCCCACAGACAATGGAGGAATGTTCCTCTTAATCCAAATCCTTGCCAGCATGAACTGTCACTTGGGTTGTTTATTTTAGTCATTATGACAGGTGTAAGATGGAATCTCAAAGTAGTTTTAATTTGCATTTCCCTGGTGGCTAAGGATCTTGAACATTTCTTTAAGTGTTTCTCAGTCATTTGAGTTTCCTCTTTTGAGAAGTCTGCTTAAATCTGTACCCCATTTATAAATGAGTTGCTTGTTTTCTTTATGTCTAGTTTCTTTTTTAGTTCTTATGGCTATTAGTCCTCTATCAGATATATAGTTGGTGAAAATCTTTTCCCATTTTTCAGACTGTGGCTTTGTCTGAATGACAGTGTCCTTTGCTGCACAGAAGCTTTTCAATTTCAATTGTAACAGATTCCATTGGACAAATCTAGTGAGGAGTCAGGAGACCAAGTGCTAATGGAAATGTTGTTATTTCAGCTGTGCTCACGATGCTTGAGGTTCAAAAGGGACTGCGTTGGAAGTTGGAACAGAGGCCACTTATGTCCATAACAAACTTAGTAAGAAGACTAAGTGCTAATAGAAATGCTGCTGTTTCAGCTGTGCTCACAATGCTTGAGGTTCAAAAGGGACTGTGTTGGAAGTTGGAACAGAGGCATAATCTACATTATCATTCATGTAGATAACAAACTTCTAGACAAAGAATTTTACTACACTATATCCATACCATGAGACTTCTTATGGGGTCAAGTTCAAACTGTGTCATTTGGCTAATTCATGTAGCCAAAGAGACTTTGAAGCAGAACAGCATTTAGATAGCGGCATGTGCATTTCTGGCTGCTCTTAGCCAGATTTGAAGTAAGCATATGGATATACAAGAAATACATATACATATATACATGTATATATATATATATATGTATAGTTTGTCCAGAAAAAGTGTGTTTTAGTTGCGTCCAAAGGGGGTGTAGAAATTGACGCCATTACAAAGAACCAAGTGCTTTGTATCAGTAAAGATGAGTTGAAGCCCTCTCAGAAATCACTAAGATACCACTGAAGATACAAGACTGTAAACTTGTTTCAAAGACTTTAAGTTGAGAGGAGACAACCTAGGAACAGAACTTTCATAGAAAATTGCTACCTCGGAGGTCTTCTGTTTTGTTCAGCTATCCAGGCTCCTGCTGCCTTGGTTCAAGTGAGCCTGTCCAAACCTGCTACAGAAACCAAACTGGTTCATTGAAACTTCAATTCAGACTTCAATGGAACACTTAAAACAAAATATTACCAGGTCAGATTCTTCACAAGTTTCTCTTGGCTGTGTTATATGTGAGGGAGTGAGCATGGGACAGAGCTGTAATGTAAACCCTGGGAAGATAGAGATGCCAGTAACATGGAATGCCTGTCACGGGAGATGCAGGCAGTAAGTAGAGATGACTCAGGAGATGGGCTCCGAGTGCCACAGCAAGCAAGAGTATACAGGTGGAACTATATGTACAAGCTCTGGGTATTCACTTCCTTCTACTATATGCCCTGAATGCTGAACATGCGGGAACAGAACCTTGTGGAGTTTTCATCTTGCTTTGGTCTGATGCCTCTTTTCTGTTCCTCCATTCTTAGAATGAGAATGGTCAGCATATGCTATTATATCTTTGATATATATATATATATGATTTGGAAAGATAGACAGACAGACAGACAGACATATAGATAGATAGATAGATAGATAGATAGATAGATAGATAGATAGATGATAGATAGATAGATGGTTAGATAGATTGATAGATGATAGATAGGTAGGTAGATGACAGGTAGGTAGATAATAGATAGAAGATATATAGGTAGATAGATAGACAGACAGACAGATAGATAGGTAGGTAGATAATAGAATAGATATATAGAAAGACAGATAAATAATAGACAAACAGACATACAGATGGATATGGGGCAAAAAGTGGAATTTGCTTGAGGTGCAGAGGAGTTGTTGAACTTAGACTCTTGAGTATCACAAAGCAATTAGGACTTCATGGATCCCCTAAAGATGAGCAAAATGTATTTTGCATTATGAAATATGCATGAGCCTCTGAGAGCCAGAAGAACATATAGTGGTTTTCACTTGAAACAGTCTCCTAAAGACCCCTATGCTAAAGGTTTGGTTCCTAGCCTGTGATGCTATTGTAAGGTTTTGGTGCCTAGTAAGAAAAGTTAGATCATGAATATACACATTAGAAGGGGATATTGGGATCCTATGTCCCTCTCTCTTTGTTTCCGGGATGCAGCAAAATGAGCAGGCCTTCTCTACTCCAGACTCCCATGATGACAGCCTATGTAATTACCAGAATAAAAGTTGTAGTGTCAAAAGACCAAGGACTAAAATCACTGAAACTTTGAGTAAAAATAAACTTTTTTAATCTTATAATTTAATGTACCTTAAGTATTTGTCACAGTTGCATAAAGATGACTAATAAAGATGTCTTAGAGTGGTATCTTTAAAATTGATGACAGAAAAACTTTGCTACAAAAAGTATTTTACATAATAACTTAAGGGTCTGAAGCCTTACCAATTGGTCTCTCATTCTCACTCTCACTATTGCTCTAAAGCTATTGTCAGAGCTACTCCTCCATCCATAATATTTTCAGAATACTTTTGAGCTAGACTCATGCAGCCAACTGTCTCTTGCACATTTTAAGTCTTGTCTAAAATTGAGTTTCATGATAACTGACTGAGATGGTACATCAAAAACAAGAACAACAACACCACACAGTAGGTGCCTTAAATAATTGAAACCAATTTCCCACAGTAGCAAAGGTTGACAGTTAATGGCCAAGATACCAACCAATTCTGTTCCTCACAAAGGCTATAGATGGCCACTCTTGCCTTATAACTTCTTGTGGTCTTTTTTTGGTGCTATTATTATTATTTATTACTATTAATATTATTATCGTTGCATGAATCATATCTTATATACTCACCTGCCCACTACAGAGGAGAATTTTTCATTTACAGCTGTCAGAAAATAGAGATGGAAAAGTGTGGCAAAGGAGAAGGACTGCAGTATGTTGTTGCCTCAGGCTTCCTCTTCTCCAAGAACTATGGAACCAAGACAATCCTTCAGGGCACTCCAAGTGGCAGTCAGAGCTGCCCATTCATAAGCTCCAAGTAGCCACTATTCAGAACCCGCCTCAGGAAAGGGATAATAATAAGTCAGTGCTGTCTCTGGTGCCCAAGGGAAATGCCCTGTAATGATTGATAGTGCTGTGACCTGTCGTCAAGGGGTATCAGCTGATGGGGGAGAGGATATTGCCCATAAAGTTCCAGAGTATGCCTTTCATCCTCATTCACTTGCTTTTTATGTAAGTTTGTCTCAAAGTATAAGATGTCTAGTTTGCTTAAGTCCTCTGCTAAGTCCTCACGGCATAGGCAAGAGGAGGAAGAAGAGTTATAAGGAACACTCTCATAACAAGAGGTACTTTCTCTGTTCTGTAGACTTAGCAGCATAGATGAACTGAGACTTCAAAGTCCTCGAACTTGAACACCCTACATATGCCCTTGTTCCTTCTCAGCATCACACTTATTAGTTAGGACCTGGTCCTGATAAGGAGACGTGATGGAGTTCAAAATTCAAGTATTTATTCACTCATCCTATGATTAAGTTCTAGTGGGTGACCTCCATCTTTTTGTCTTTTGGATGTAGATTAGGTTCCTTAGGTTAAATTTTTACTAAAATAAATGAAAAAAAATCATCACAACAAGTCTGTTTATCCCTTTTCAGTGAATCAATGGCCTTTAGTAAATAAATGCCTTTTCTCCCTCTTAAATGGCAAAGAATTTTGCACTTGGCAATGCATGCCTGATCCCTTCAAATACCCTACTACCCCACCTCAGTCCTTCACAGGTGAACAACATAATATAATTTATAATATAAATTATAATTTAAACAATTATACCACTATACCTACCAGAGGCAGTCCATCCAACACATCATAACTCCTCATTACCAAGAAATTGTCAAAGAATTCTTCACAGAATTCTGTTAGCTCTTGCTTTCTAGGGTACCCTAGCACTAAACTTCATCAGTTAAACAATCTGGAGAGAAACTGAGGCAGAGAATTATGGGTAGAAATGTATGAGGACATAGTCTCAGAAAGTAGAGTTAGAAGGAAGCATAAGAAACTGAACTAGCCAGTAGACAAAGCTAATTTAAAATATAGTAGTAACTCAAGCCTTAGACAGTCCCAAGAGAAGATCCATGTAAAGGGTAGTACAAGTCCATATCTGTCACCAACAGATTCCTCTTCAAGAGAGAAGAGATGTAATTTCAAAAGATGTAGTTCCCTGAGTTAGAGAGCAATTGCCACTGAGGGAAATGGCTGCCCTTCAGCAGCCACTGCTGTCAGAAATGCCAGTGATGCCTGGGCACTGAAGACAGACTCTGGACAGTTCATCTTGGGATCCACTTTACCACACCTCCGATTTAAAATTCCAGTGCAGCCATTTCTCAGTCTTGGAAGCTGCTCTCCTGTTCTGCTGACTCATCCTCTCTCCTACTGTATATCATACTCAGCCAAACTAGGAGAGGTCTCCTTATGATATACATTCTTAAATTCCTGCATTTTCATTCGCCTAATTAATCATACTTTTAATTACAGGCTCCTTGGTGTGGTTGTTGTACTAAACTTTATCTTCTTTGTCAAACTTTCAGCTTACAAAGGGAGAGTCTGTGACATTATCTGTCCACCATCCCACCTCCTATAGATCGAGGGTAGGCCTTGTGTATATGTTACCGATTATTCAATGTTTATTTTAATTAATATTGCTTTGATGAGTTACTGCCTGGGGTGCTGCTCTCTGTGAAAACAGAATGGCATCTGTATATGGTTAGCTCACCCCAGTAACTATTATAAAGAATTGACTTGTATGAGGAAGAATAATGACTTCCTGTCACAGAGTATTGTATTTTTAGACAAAGTTCACAGCTTCTGGAAACTTACACATAAAACTGTGGCAGAAGTGAGATAATGACCCAGCTGTAACACTGTCATGGTAACTGCTGAAATCAATGCTGTGGGAGACGTGATCACCAAGATTTATATTTTAAAAGAGGATGAAACGCAAACAGCGAATCTTTGTGACAGGAGCTCTCATTTCTTGCTGAAGGGAAGGCAAGGCAAACTGGTACTGTCATTATGGAAAAACTATGGAGCAGTTTCTTCTAATCACACGGTCCAGCATGGAACACAAGCCTGTCTTAAAAAGCTTAGTTCGCATAACCACACAAAAAGCCACATATAGGGATTTAATGTAGAATTATTTAGACTTGCCAGACCTTACAAGCAATCAAGATATTCTTCAACAGATGTACTAACAAAGCCACACTACATCTAAACAATTAAATATTAGCTTGCACTGGAAAGAGATGAGTTGTCTAGCTGTGAATAAAAACCATGGAAGAGCTGAACGGTCTTAGCGATATTGAGTTGTTGTGGTGGTAGGCTTTTGATGGAGACATCTATTGAGGGAGTCTGTCAGGCTGAA
>CAJQZJ010034140.1:36325-76970 GCA_907164525.1 Lophiomys imhausi
ACTGGACATTGGGAAGGTATACTGGGCCATTTAACTCTCATAAATGTAGCATATTTAATTCTGCTGTTTTGTATAGAATTTACTGTTATAAGAGAAAGAACCATTTGTTGGAATGAAAAGAGAAGCTGTTGGGGGGGGGAAGAGGGTAGAAGGGTGGGACAGGAAGGGGGAATAGGGAAGGGTTTGTGACTGAGATGTAACTTGAAAAAAAAGTACTTATAAAAAAAAATGGAAGAAACTTAAAATGACATTATTATGTGAAAAAGAAAGTGATCAGAAATGGATACATATGTAAGATATTTTTTAATAATTTATTTTTTATTTCTTCAAGTTACATCTCAATTACAATCCCCTCCCTACTCCCCCCTCCAGTCCCACCCTTTCACCCTCCTCCCCCTCAACCTCCCATCCTCTTCCCTTTTTTTTTTTTTTTTTTAGTTTAAGTTATTCCTTTTTTCCCCCAACAGCTCTCCCTTTCAGTCCAACAAATGGTTCTTTATCTTATAATTATAAATACAATACAAAACAACAGAAATAAATAGGCCATAATTATGAGAGTTATATGGCTTAGAATACATTCCCAATGTCCAGTCCATATGTATTTGGCACCTGACTTTAACATTCTACTATCTAGCCATCTCCATGAGTTTAAAGTTCTATATCTAACTCAGCTTTCATACTAACTTGCCTCACAATTTTAAAAATATCTTCTTAGATCCAGAGCACCCTCTTGATTCCTAAACAACTCAAAATTTAACTATGAGACTCTAGCTCTCTATTCTTCAACCACCTCAGAGACCTGAGAGGGATAAATATATCTGATTATATAGGAAGTGCAGGGACCGCAGCTTCTAAAACTAAGAAATGACATACCAGTGGCTGCCTGGACAGTTCCCATTTTCTCTCCATACATTACAGCATCAATCTTCAGCCATTTGGACCCATTTCTTTGACAGACATTGACTGTAGAGCAGGAATTATGAAGGACTTGCCTATCCTGTCTTGGCAGAGCTAGGCTGTCGACTTACCTGCTTCCAAGTTTTGTCCTTTTTGGACAGAAGTCTGTCTACAGTTGAAGCAAGGGGTTTTTCTTGCCAAGAGAACGGCTTACCACCAATTCAATCATCTCCCACTGGAAATTCTTCGAAGCTTATCTTCTACTTGGAGTAGAATAGGGGGTGCTGTCAGGAGCTGACATGTCTCGATATCAAAAAATCTTAAGTTAAGAAAACATCTTTCAATGCCATATTCTGCAGATCTCTTGAGGTTTTTGAAGATACTCTATCTATCTCTTATATTTAGATAAGCAAATATTGCTTGTCTCTTAGCAACTTGATTTCTGAGTAGCTTAGAAAATAACTGTGATAGACTGTCATAGTAACTAACAAAATGACACGTTTTCATGACTATTAGTTTCCATTTCTTAATTATCCTAAACAGTTTATGACAGTTGGTAGCAAGAGGCCAAAGCTTTACATTTCATTTTTAAGCATTACTAGGAACAATACCTTTAAGAAGCGTTACCCTTAATTTTGTATCAATATACAAAGATCAATACCAATGTGGCCAAATATAATCTTAATTTTCTATCAATATACAAAGATAAATACCGATGTAGCCCAATACAATCTTAATTTTACATCAGTATACAAGGGTCAATACCATTGTGGCCAAATATAATCTTAATTTTGTATCAATATACAAAGATCAATACCAATATAGCCCAATACAATCTTAATTTTGCATTAATATACAATGATCAATACCAATTTAGCCAAATATAATATTAATTTCGTATAATATACAAAGTTATAAGGCCATATTCAATAATCTGTCCTTTTTTCTTGATCTTTCCTATACTATGTCTATGTCCCATTTTTCTCAAGTCTGTTCACTCCTACATAGGAGAGAAAGAAGGATACAGAAAAGAAAAAGAGAGAAGTGCCTGGGTCTAACCTCCAAAACCAATTTAACAAGACCATTTAACAGCTTGTAATCTTTTCCCCTAAATAACAAAATTTTCCATTATCCATCAAATAACCAAAGGGGGGGTACACCCTCCCCACCTTCTGGGGATGGGCGTTGTTCTCTTAAAATGACTTCCTGCTGATTTGGGACGTAGTAAACCTGTTTGGGGCCCAAATAAGAATGGAAAAATGGTTAAAAATGTTAATAGAATCATTTGATGTTCAGTCCTTTTGTGCTCAGCTATTTAGATGTCACATATGTAAGATTTAATCATGGCATTCTAAGGCACACAAGCTGTTGAAACAGTAAAAGGCCGGGGGTCCAGGGTGTTTGCGTCAATGTAAATATTCTGATGCTCTAATAGTTTACACACGTCATTGCATACTTTTAAAAACCACACAGTGCAGAAAACCCAGTGAAGACTACTGACTGAAGACTGGAGTAGGAATGATAGATCGATACAAGTTGACCAATTACGACACTCCCTCTCTGTTGGAAGACGTTGATAGTTGAGAAGCTATGGACACTTGAAGTCACAGACGGTAAGATGAGCCTCATAGTTTTCACTCAGCATTGTCATGAGCACTAACGTTCTCTGAAAATAAAGTCTTCATTTAAACAGAAGAATGTTCTACACATTGGTAAATGTAAAAGATGCACTTACTAAACATGTCTATTTTTCCCATGCAACTTGAATCTGTATTTTAGTCCCATGCTCGTTAACGACTTTGCTATAAGATTGCAGCTCAATGCCCCTCAGATTGCTCAGTCTTCCTTTCTAAACGTCTGCCATGACAGAAACAATTCATTTTCTTTTTTATGCACCATGGAGCTCTAGAATTGATGCTTTTGCAAAGGCTCACTGTTTATCACATAAAAGGGTGTAGGAGGGTGGAGATTTCTGAACAGAACACTGACCCCGCTGGTCAATACAAAGCTTTGTCATCCTGAATTAAAAGTCTATCCTAAGAGTTGAGTTTCGCATGTACCAAAGCAAATTGCCAAAGAGAACCTAGCAGCCAGACCTGCCAAGTGCTCTGTTATGGAAATAATCATCTCACAGTCCAGTGAGAATGAAATCCATATTATAAAAGAGCTATCTCTCCATAGGGGATCTGAAAAGATAATAGACTATGTTCTGCATGCTATCCCACTACCTCTACCATCCTTTCAATAAAATATTCAGTATTTTCTAGCAATTACAAGATTGAACCTACTTTCTTTGATTCCACAAATGAGTGCATTGTGTGTAACGTGCTGACTGCTGTTCTGAATGCTTTACAATGTGAACATTTATATTAGGCAGACTTTGGACATTAGCTTTAAATATATGTGATTCCATAGGGTACCTCTTCTAGTTTGTTTTCTGTTGCTGTTGTAAAACGTTCTGACCAAAAACAACTTGGAGAAGATAGGGCTCGTTTATTTCAGCTTATACTGCCAGGAACAGTCATCATTGAGGGAAGTCAGGGGAAGGACTCAAGGTGGTAAATTGGGGCAGAAGCCATGGATGAAGGCTGCCTACTCTACGGCTTGTGCTCAGTTTTCTTACACAGCTCAAAATTCCCTGACCTTGGATGGTAAAACTCACAAAGGACTGGACACCCCAAAATAGATCGGTACTGAAAATAATGGCCCACAGTCTTCCCTACAGGCCAATCTTATCTAGAAAATTCATTGTTTGAGGTTGGTTCCCTCTTTCTGGGTGGAGCTAGTTTGTGTCAAATTGAAAATAAAAAGTAACCAGGACACTCCACACCTTGTCAACTTGACTACCAAACACATCACTATTGAACCATAATCTTTCCTCGAGGTCTTATATTAACATTGTCATATAAAACATAGCACATATTTTTGAAGTCCCATCGTCTTTACAAATATTCCAATCAGTGTCTTTTAAAACTATAAAATCTCTTCACTGCATATTGCTTTTGGTAGGGTGGCCATTTTTATTATGTTGATCCTACCTATCCATGAGCATGGGAAATCATTCCATCTTCTGATGTCCTCTTCAATTTCTTTCTTCAAGGACTTGAAGTTCTTGTCATACCACCACAATTCTTTATAGATGTGGAAAAAGCAATTCTCAACTTCATATGGAATGACAAAAAACCCAGAATAGCTAACTAAATCAATCCTGTACAATAAAAAAAAAAAAGTCTGGAGGCATCATCATCCCAAATTTCAAGCTGTACTACAGAGTAATAGTAATAAAAACAGCATGGTACTGGTATAGAAACAGACCACTTGATCAATGAAATCGAATTGAAGACCCAGAAATGAACCCACACACCTATGGTCACTTCATTTTTGACAAAGAAGCCAAAATCGTACAATGGAAAAAGGACAGGATCTTCAACAAATGGTGCTTGTTCAACTGGATGTCAACATGTAAAAGAATGAAATCAGACCCATACTTGTCATCTTGTACAAAACTTAAGTCCAAGTGGATTAAAGACCTTAACATAAGGCCTGACACTAAATATATTAGAAGAGAAAGTGGGAAAAACCCTCAAACTCATTGGCACACGTGACAACTTCCTTAACAGAACACCAACAGCTCAGGACCTGAGATCAACAATCAATAAATGGGACCTCATGAAATTGACACTCATTTAAACAAAACGGCAGCCTACAGATTGGGAAAATTTTTTCACCAACCCCACATCTGACAGAGAGCTAATATCCAAATTTTACAAAGAACTCAAGAAATTAAATGACAAGAAATCAAATAATCCAATCAAAAAATGGGGAACAGAGCTAAACAGAGAATTCACAAAGGAAGAATCCCTAATGGCTGAGAGACACTTAAAGAAATGCTCAGCATCCTTAATCATCAGAGAAATGCAACTCAAGACGACTCTGAGATTCCATCTCACACCTGTCAGAATGACTAAGATTAAAAACTCAAATGACACCACATGCTGATAAGGTTGTGTAGAAAGGGGAACACTCCTCCATTGCTGGTGGGAGTGCAAGCTTATACAACCACTATGGAGGTCAGTCTGACGATATCTTAGAAAACTTGGAATAACTCTAACTCAAGACCCAGCCATACCACTTCTGGGTACATATCCAAATGATTCCTCACTGAATCACAAGGAAGTTTCCTCATATATGTTCATAGCAGCCTTATTTGTAATAGCTAGAAACTGGAAAAACCCAGGTGTCCCTCAACTGAGGAATGGATAAAAAAAATCTGTGGTGCATCTACACAATGGAATACTACTCAGCCATCAGAAACAATGAAATTATGCAATTTGCAGCCAAGTGGATAGAACTAGAGAAACTCATCCTGAGTGAGCCAACCTAGACTCAGAAGGATGCTCATGGCATCTATTCACTTATAGTCGGATTTTAGCCATATAGTACAGGATAACTATACTACAATCAACACACCAAAGGGAACAGGAACATAGACTTTGTTTCTTGGCATTGAGACACTTTGCCCTAGTGGTACTGCCTTGTAGGCCCCCAGTGTATGAGGAGGCTCTTGGCCCTCATATGACTTCTGAACTGGGGCGGGGGACTGTTATGTAAGGACACTCTACTCCAGAGAGTGGGATGGAAGGTATAAGGGGTTGAGGGTGGGAGGGTGGGACTGGAAGGGGTGGAAAGAGGGCACTGCGATGGAGATGTAACCTGAAGTAATAAATAAACATTAAAAAAAAAATCTCTTAACTGTGAACTTCTGTAAAAATCACAAGACCTGGAGACATTCTTATTTAAAAAAGGAAAACAATAGAATTAAAATAACACAAAGCAAATAAAGCAAAGCCCCAAATCTAGCAGTGTAAATCAAATCCTACAGCTCAATGTCCAACATCCGGGACTTGTTCATAATCTTGTAAGTCTCCAAGGGCTTGGACAGCCTTTTGCTGTTTATGCCAACTACAAAGCCCACATAGCTTATCTGCTGGACTCATTCCAGCTCAATCCAACCTTTCTACTCTCTTTTGTGGATGCCCATGATACTGGAATCTCTAACACCCTGAGGCCTCCACTAACATGAGGATTTATCTTTACCAACAGTCTCTCCTGGCCTCTCTTCAGGTATTTCTATGCTGCCACATGGTTCTATGCCTCAACAGCTCTCTGTGACCCCATCCAACTTGCATCTCTCACATCTTGCAGACGAGTGCCAGGTGGGAATTGTTACACATTGCCAAGTTCTGGCTCATAGCTTGAGATGAAGCATTGGTCTCTTTGTCCACAGCTTCTGTGTGCTGACCCTAGGAAACACATTTCAGAAGATGTTACATAGATAATGCTGTCCTCTTATTAATCACAATTATTCTGTCAGACTCGGCTGACCAGCATCCATTGTCCCAGCAAAGCACAGAAGGCCTCACTTTAGCAGTTTGGGTTTCTTGTTAATTACAGGTAAGTCTTCATCCCCAGAATTACCAGCAGCCCCATAATCTGAATATAAAATATCATATGAAATTCTCAATAGAATTTTTGAGACCTCTCAAACTTCCCTCTGAAATGCCACAAACCATCCCTTCATTGTTTGCATTTCTCACAAGATTTTTGTCTCCCACACCCCCCACAGAACCAGGCACTGAGGTCTGAGCACTCAATAGTTTTTCCACCTCAGAGTTCCAAACATTTCTTCAACCCTCTCCCCAATGCACCATGATCAGATCCATAAAGTAGCAACCCACATCCCCTGTATCAAATTTTATTAGTTTTCCTTTTCTTTTGCTCAAGAAACACTCTCTCCAGAACCAACTTTGGAAGAGAAAGGGTTTATTTCAGCTTATCCTTCCATAGAACAGTCTATTACTGAAAGCAGTCAGGGAAGGAACTCAAAGCAGGAAGTGGAGATGAAACTATAAGGATAGGATGTGTCAAGCTGCCAATAAAAACTAATCAAGACAATTCTTGGAGTAAAAATGAGACAGCTTATGTCCAAGTCAACCCTGTCAACAAACTGTTAAGCCATTCTTCAACAAAGTCTCAACTTCAGGACCATTCAAAGTATCTCAGAGATGCCAAAAGTCATATTAAATGTCCACTGACATCACAAAGACAAAGGATATTATGATAGCTGAAGGTATTTTACTCTTGTATGAGAAAGTATGACACAGGGACTCATAAATGATGCTCACAGGACAGCACAATCACAACTCGAGTTGGCTGTACGACCTGATATATATGTTAAGAATGTTGTCTGTGGTATTTCAAAAATGTCTTAGATATGGTTATATATAAACAAATAAGAAGGAAATAGTATGATTTCTACATACTTTTAGTCATAAAATGAAGAGTAATTTTCCAGACTTTTTCATTTTTATGATTTCTCTTTGTCTGACAGTTTGTAATGATTTTTACTTTTCCCTCTGAAGTTAGTGCTGTCAAGTCCTGAGTGCTCTACCATTACTACTCATAACTACATTCCTATGTTTTGTGGGGTTTCATCTGTATCTTTGTCATAATAAGGTGTGACATGTCCTTATGCTCTTATTTTAATACACTCTCTTGAGACAGCAGCTCACGTGTGAAAATGTTTGTATCTATAAGTGGGTGGGGGGTGAATCAGTTGGCAAATCGCCTGCTGTAAAAACATGAATTGCCAAGTTCAGATCCCCAGCATTTACCCACTAGTGAGTGGCTCATATCTATAACCCTAGTTCTGGGCAGAGGGCGGAGATAGAGGTACTCTTGAAGACCATTGAGTAGCCAGTGTAACTAAATTGATGGGCTATGTGTAAACTGTCTCCAATAAGAAAGAGATGGAACATTATCCAAGAAGATCTCAAATATATTAGCACATACATTTTTTAAACTAACTTGGAGCAGCAGAGTAGTACCAGAAAGCTACTACATAAAATTGTCTTTTATTAAAAGTGACAATACGGTGACAAAATCATATCTTAGAAATAATTACCTGCATTCTCAACTATAGTGCCTAGGGGATATATACATGTGTATGTTTGTAGGTGTGTGTAGCTGTACGTATGTGTGTATAGACATGTTTATTTGCATGCATGTATGTGTGTATGTGTGTGTGTCTTTGTGTGTAAACTTGTAGAAAACCAGCACTAGAATGAAAGTTTATGAGGTTTACACACAGGATGAATCTAGGCCCATGACATATACATATGTTCATACACTCCAGGGAGTACATACATACTGTACACAGCCAACATGACTCTAGAGTTTATTTCAGTAATGTTTCTGCTATGCCAGGAATCAATGTGCATCTGTGACAGTGGCCACACCCTGCAATGCAGTCATAGAGAAATGTTTAATACTTTCTTAAAATTGCTGGTGGTGTGGTTTGCCTCTCAAAAATATATTGTGCAGAGTATATAATTTTCTTCTTTTTCATGGCATTAATGGATTGCTTGGTCTGTAAACTGCTCTCCTTATTTAATACAAACACCCACTCCAACAGAAATTTCCTGACTTGGACAGATGACATACTGAAAGAACTACCAGACTTTGCTGCAGCTTAAATGAGTGCATGGAGTCATTTATTCACTGGTGATTTTCATGATTGCACACTGTACCTACTTGTTCCAAAATAAAAACAGATAGTATCATTTCTGAAGCTTTAGGCTCTTCTATCAGTTCTTGTAGGCTTCATGAAACTCATTTACAAATACACTCTTCTTTATAAATAAAAGCCTGTAGTGAAGGTGTCCAATGGCTCATCCATCATTGTGAGAACTCAGCTCACTACACACATGCTTGCAGTATGGACTTGAGAAGTATGGAATTTTTCCTGCCATTTGCCAGTGTAGTTTCCAGGTTGAACTTCATCCTATGATGAAGATCTTCCTATGATGATCCTTTATGATCAGTACAATTAGCTATTTTCAAAGAGTTAATGACAGTCAGTGAATTAGCTTAAAAACACTTATTTCTGGATTTGTAGAAAATGACACTAGAGCACTCTGGAAAAAGAAGACGACTGATTTCTTTAACCCTAAATGAAAGAGTTTTTAAAAATCATTGACAGTAGATTGTGGCAATGCCTTGATTTGTGTGTCTGTAAATATAAATAGTTTTCTCCTAATTAAAAATTTTGTTATGCTGAGAAATGATTGCCTTGACAAGAAACAACCTCATTAGAGTCCTGGATGCTAAGGAAACTGATGCTGCTAATGGCAATGATGGCATGTGACTCCATCACTAGTTCAAGGGTGGAGACGTGCGCTTGTGTAGAAGAACTTTTTTTTTAAGGTAAGCAGGTTATTTCATGGCCCCACACTCATTCAGTGTATATACCTTATGGACTGCCGTTCTTGTGCTTGTTTTTCTACAAACTTACACACATACACACACTCACACACACAAACATATCCGTACACACATGCATATATACTGACACATAAACACATATATGTATGCTCATACACACTTACACACATATACATACATGTATACACACACTCACACACAAATACACAAGCACCTATATGCCCTCCCAGGACTATTGTAAGCATACAACTTATCATTTTCAAGATAATATTTGGCCACTTCATTGGCATTTTTAAATAAAAGGCAATTATATGTAGTATCTTTCTGAAACTTGTCTGATGTTAATAAAAATAATGAAAGTTTATTTAAAAAATTAAGGTAATTTCCTTCAAACCAGTAATATTCTTCTAACTATAAAACTGGCCCATTAAGGGTTGAATGATTTAGTTCTCTGGGAGTTAGAGATAAAGCTGATAAGTTGCTTAATTTCCACCAAGCTGCCTGGCAGGTTAGAAAGACTCAAATCTCTCAGACCACGTAGGAAAACCTAATACTTACTCTAGTGGTCTGACACTTTAACTATGGGGGAAACCCAAAGTTCTTCTCCCCTCAGATTATGCAGTTTATCAAAAGTAGGTGGGAGGCTAAGGGATGTGACTCAGTCTGTAAAGTCTAAATGAAGACCAGAATTTAGAAAACCAACAGAAAGGTAAAAGCCAGGCTAGTGCACTTGTCTAATGTCTTTGGGGGTGGGGGGGACATGTCCACAGATGGATCCCTGGAACTCATTGGTCACCCAGCCTAATCAAACCAATGAGCTCCAGTTTCAGTGAAAGAGACTGTCCCAAAACTAAAGGAGCTGGTCTATTCAGGAAGATGCTCCATGTTGACCACTGACCTCCACACCAACACACACATGCATGTACATTTACATTCACATGTACATACATGCCCACTCACATGTTCATTCATATGCACATATCACTCACAGGTACACATCACACTCACACACACAGACACACAAAAACATTTGTGACAATGGTACAGCTACTTTGAGATACAATTTGATAATGCCTAAATATGCTAGGCATAAATTTAGCATATGACTTCAACAATTCTACCTTTGGTGTTTAAGAGAAATGAAAACATATATACTCACAAAACATGATATGTAAACATTCATAGCAGTAATATTTACAACATTCCACCTAAATGGAAAAAAAAGCCCAGTGGCTATAATCTAATAAATGAATGAATACAACATGATATAGCATACAACAAAATGGTTAAAAATAAAACAAATGAAGTACAGATACATTGATCACCATGGACAAACCTCAGGGACATTTATGAAGAGAAAGAACGCAATGCCAAAGGTATATTTGTTGGTTAATTGCAAAAAAAAATGCCATGTTCAGCGTGCCAGGTTCTAATAGATCAGATTTGAATAAATGTGACAGCAATCCTCTGGCTTCACTTAGCTAAGGGTATCCTCTATTTTAGAAAGTCAATACTGGACTAACTCATTTTCACACCTTTGCATATGTATTCTTCACAAAAATCATACCTGGCAGTTGATTTAACTCTTCTTGGAAAGGCAAATGGCTAATGTCACAGGTAGAAAATGAAAGATCCTGGGTTTAGCTTGCTTTCCTGTTCTCAGGGTCTGGTCACCTTCTTTACAAGTTGCATGCACTATATTAGTTGCTAGAAATAAGCACAGGAGTCTGAAAATAGAACACAAGTAAAATGCTAGCAACTGAAATAGAAGAGAAAAGAGAATTCATCCTTCTCTAGTCCCATTAGCCAAAGAGACAGGGCCTTTGCATCCTTTGGAAATGTCCCCTGTCATGTAGAACCTAAACATCAGGCATGTAAGACATTAAAACTGCATCCTTCTCCATTCTACCTGTAGCATATCTTAGTGTCCAAAGTACCAAATGTCTATTTAATTAGTGTCACCACTGTGACAAACCTGCTGAGTGTGGCATTTCCACTCGAGACTCGACAGGATGCAATTGTCACCTCTCCTGTACATGTACAGGAGTAGCCATTCTCCTGCAAATAGCCAACATGGCCATCTTTAAAAGAGACATTGAAAAATTATATAAGAATTATAAATCTCATTTTCTGACTTAGTCACATACAACTGACATTTCTTAAGAGCAGTTACCCCTTGCCTACAGGGTTAGATCACTCTTACCTTTTAGATTGAGTGATGGACTGGTTTGTCTATATTCCTTAAGAGTGTAGTTAAATTTTGAGTTGTTTAGGAATCAAGAGGGTGTTCTGGATCTAAGAAGATATTTTTAAAATTGTGAGGCAAGTTAGTATGAAAGCTGAGTTAGATATAGAACTTTAAATTCATGGAGATGGTTAGATAGTAGAATGTTAAAGTCAGGTGCCAAATACATAGGGACTGGACATTGGGAATGTATGCTAAGCTATATAACTCTCATAATTGTAGCCTATTTATTTCTGTTGTTTTGTATTGTATTTATTGTTATGAGAGAAAGAACTATTTGTTGGACTGAAAGGAGGAGCTGTTGGGGGGGAAAGATATACCTTAAACTAAAAAAAAAGGGTAGAGGATGGGGGGGTTGAGGTCTGGGAAGAGGGTGGAAGGGTGGGACTGGATGGGGAGTAGGAAGGGGATTGTGATTGAGATGTAACTTGAAGAAATAAAAAATAAATTATTAAAAAAGAGTGTAACTTCAAAGGAAGAGTTGTGATGAATAGAAATTTAAAGTTACAGGTAGGCTGTTAGATTTGATTTTAATTTTCTAAATATTAGAAAACTGAACCATGTCTTTCCCTTCAGCCACAACCATCACTTGTTAATCGATACTTGTGTGAGTCTAGATTAGTATGAGAGGAGGGGACACATTTAAGATTAAACATTTTGGCCTTGATAGACTAAAATATTAGATTTTCAATTTATTCAACTAACACTTTTAAAAATATAAACATAGCGTATATACTCAAATATGATAAAAGTTAAGTGCAAGGGCACATACGTAGTGTAGACAAGTAGAGGAAAGCCGTGCATGTTTAATTCTGAACCTCTAGTGAGAAGACATTACATGACATTGGTCACTCACCACTCAGAGCCTGTCTTGTAGTCTTACGAAATTTCATGCAATCTGTAACATCTCTTTGTGTTCTGTTTTCTCTTTTATAATGGAACTGTGTTCAAAGTCTTTTTTGTTCCCTTAGTTCATAATTCCAAGAAGTCTGCCAAGTCCCAAGTCTTTCTAAGTCAGGAATAATACCAAAAGTATTTATTCAATTAGAATTTATATAAATAAGTCACATTTGATACAATGATTTTTAAATCAACTAAATGCTGAAAGACAAAAATTAATTAGATTTAATCTTTTGGTAATTATAAATATTTAAAATTTCAGGTTATTGTTTCATTTGATATTTTGAAATAGATTATATTTGGTCCTAAACCCTTTTGTTGTATAGGGCTTGAATTCATGATTTATTCTAATAAAATCTAAACCAATAAAACATAGTCATAAATATATGAATGAGCAAAGAGGAAAGGACAGGTAGTATGAACATAATTTATGAACAAATTTTCAGCATACTAATCTACATATGAGCAGCTTCCCCTTCATGCTTACCAAGAGAAAGAGAAATCAGAAGTAGAAAGTAGTACAGCCCCTATTTCAGCTGAGGAGACCAAGTGATACTACTTATCTACCACCACTACATTGAAGATATCAAAACAAGACTCCACACTTCAGACACCAGCAAGGGAATGCTAAGGACATATTACCTTCCTCCATTCCTAGTAGACATATCATAAAATTCACAGATAAAATACTATGTGTGTGTGTGTGTGTGTGTGTGTGTGTGTTTGCATGCATTAGTCCTAAAAATTCAAGAATTTCTAGTCAGGGCAAATCAGTTCACATTAAATAAAGTTTTAATGATATAAGTGTTTGTGACAGCATGCAAAAATTGTGGCACTATTGCAGGCTGGAGAGATGGTTCAGTATTTAAGAGTACTTGCTGCTACTGCAGAGGACCCAAGTTCTCAGCATCCACATGCTGGTCTACAAGTATCTGTGGCTCTCATTTTGGTGTACATAATCTGAAGGAAATGAAGAGCATCTTAAAGAATTATCTCTATTCTCAGATTTAGCATAGCAGTATCCCCAGTAACTGGGACTATACAGCACTCAAGGGTGTCGTTGTACTAACAGATAGTTAACTTTTGGTAGTGGTCCTTATGTGTGAATACACAGACATATATGCACACACGTAAAGGAATGGCACTCAGCCATAATAAGAAAACTTTGTCTTTAAAAACCACGCACAGAAATCTTGAGGTGATATTCAGATGGCCTGGATAAAGAGAACTGTTGCATGACCTCATGTATATGTGGAATTTAAAAAAGGTGAAACTCACAGGATCATAGAAAGTAGAATTTGGATGTTGCTTGCCAAGGGTACGACAAAGTAAGAAATAAGGACTGATAACTCAACAGGCTCACACGTTCAATAATACAACTTGAGAAAGGTCTGAGTGTCTAATGTGCTGGCCGTGACCATAGTAACAACATTATGCAGCACCCTTGTAATTTAAGAAATCTAAATGGTTTTTCACAAAAATTAAAGAACTCGGTGAGGAGAGACATGTGAAGCAAAAGGTACAATAATTTGTGGGAATCATTTTACAACATCCATCGAAAATACATTTAATGAGAAAAACATACTCCATTTTATCAATGTTTAGTACCTCAATAAAACTTGAAAAGGAAAAAATTATAATTGATAAAAGTCCAGTTAATAGAATCAGAAAATATAATGCTTGTTACCAAGGGCTTGGGGAGGGGAAGTGGGAAAATATTGGTCAAATGTACAAAGTCTTAATTCTGTATGTTAAAATCTAGTATACACCAAGCAGTCTATAGCTAATAACATTGCACTGGATACTTGAAATTTGACAAGAAAGTTGATCTTAAATCTCATCACAAACATACACACTCACAAAGTATATTAAGAGATAGATGTATTAACTAATTTAGCCAAACTACTCAAAACAGTAATATAATCCATTACAAAGTCCACCTTAAATAAAGAGTTCAAGAAAAAACAACAAATGTAAAACTAAAATGAAAGAACGGTGAGCAAAGACCTCATCATTCACAAGATGACACAATTGTACTGTTAAAGGAGAACTTGGTATGTTATTCCATTTCATCCTGAGGGTCATTTAATAAACTGTCTATATAAAGAAGTAATCTACAGGCTGGAGTTAAGACTTGTCTGTTATGTGCAGACCCTGACTTTTATATTCTTAACACAGTCAAAAAAAAAAGAAAAAGAAGTTTTATACACATACACAGAGAGAGAGAGAGAGAGAGAGAGAACCTATGTCTCTCAACTATTGTGAATGATGCTTCAGTGAAAATAAAAGAGTTAACATCTGTATGGCATACCGAGTTCATGATTTTAAGCACACACCTGGAAGCTAATGGCCAATTATTGAATGAATTCAAAAAATGTACTGTCTTTATATGGTAAGATGCTATTCCACTTTCAAAAAAAGGAGACCTTGTCATTTGTAACAAACTAGAAGAACCTGGATGGCACCGTGCTATGGGAAATAAACTGGATAAAATAGTAGAGGTCCCTGTCAAAGGTCAGTAAGGAATTAGAAAGTTGGATTCACAGGTACAAGGTAGGTGGCAGCTTCACCAGAAGGCACATGAGGGTGGGGATGGGAGCTCGTGTTGCTTGAGGAAACACAGTGTGGGTTAGGGGGCAGAATAAGTTCAGGAAAAGTACTGTATAGAGTGACTATAGTGAATGATATTCTACACTTGAAAATTACTCAGAGTGGATGTTAAAGGTTCTCATTACAACAAAAGACAAGAGGTAGGTTCATGAGTTCATTTAGAACCTTGACTAAGCCATTCCACGATACATATATCAAAACATCATGGAATATAAATATATACCATTTTTCAATTAAAATAATGAGCTGATTAATGTTAAAAATCAGTCTGAATGGCATGCAAACTTATCTAATTAAAATCCAACTCTTTTTTTTTAAGCTGAACAAGAAAGCTTTAGAGCATTTATTTCTATCACTTAGTAATGTAGATGACATTTGCCATCATTAGTCTGGAATTATATAAACCTATGATTTCTTATTCTACATGATAATATAAAGATACAAAAGGGTAAGGAACACTTATTTTACATAAAATAATGTTCTTCAAAAGTATGAGAACAATTTTTAAATTATCAAGCACTTTATTGCCCTATTGTTCTAAAAAGCTGACAATGGTTATATCCAAGGGAATAACGTATTTATAATTTTTTTCTTTTTTTAATTTATTTATTTATTACTTCAGGGTACATTTCCATCACAGTGTCCTCTTTCCACCCCTCCCAGTCCCATCCTCCCGCCCTCTACCCCTATCCCTTCCATCCCACTCATCTGGAGTGGAGTGTCCCTACATTACAGTTCCCCACCCCAGTTTAGCAGTCATATGAGGGCCAAGAGCCTCCTCATACACTGGGGGCTACAAGGCAGCACCACTAGGGCAAAGTGTCTCATTGATAGGAAACAAAGTCTATGTTCCTGTTCCCTTTGATGCATTGGTTGTAGTATAGTTATCCTGTACTATAAGGCTAAAATCTGACTATAAGTGAATAGATGCCATGTGCATCCTTTTGAGTCTGGGTTAGCTCACTCAGGATGAGCTTCTCTAGTTCCATCCATTTGGCTGCAAATTGCATGATTTTGTTGTTTCTGATAGCTGAGTAGATGTACCACATTTTTTTAATCCATTCTTCGGTTGAGGGATATCTGGGAAATGCTCAGCATCCTTAATCATCAGAGAAATGCAACTCAAGATGACTCTGAAATTCCATCTCACACCTGTCAGAATGGCTAAGATCAAAAGCTCAAATGACAGCACATGCTGGCAAAGGTGTGGAGAATGGGAAACCCTCCTCCATTACTGGTGGGAGTGCAGGCTTGTGCAACCACTATGGAGGTCAGTCTGGTGATATCTTAGAAAACTTGGAATAGCTCTGCCTCGGGATCCAGCCATACCACTTCTGGGTATACATCCATATCATTCCTTACAAAATCACAAGGAAGTTTCCTCATCTATGTTCATAGCAGCCTTATTTGTAATAGCCAGAAACTAAAATCCAACTCTTAATAACACAGTTAAATATGAAGCATTTCATTTTTATGGACTGTGGGGCCCTGACTTGGAGAAGAACTTACATAAGAAGATAGACTTTTATAACCACAACACTGTGTAGCCAATATGGAGGTAGAGTCCACCAGGAGCACTGTCCAATTGTCTTCCATTCATGTAGATCACTCTGAAAATCAGAAATGTACACTTCACCCTCATATTGATGTGTGTGTGTGTGTGTGTGTGTGTGTGTGTGTGTGTGTATGAGACAAAGTTGAAATCTACAAACTGTTGATTTTTATTGTAATGTAAAGGGCTAGAGTTGATGTTACCTAGAGCTGGAAAGCTCTTCTGTAAAATATGGTACCCACTAGCTTTGTGCAGTTCTTTAAATTCAAACTTAAAGTAATTAAATGCTCAGTCCCACTTGCTCTGGCACAATCCTTATGCTCAGTAGTGTCAAGTCTGGGGGCTGCACTACTGGACAGTAGTAGTACATCAATGCATAGCCTCTGTTAGACATCCCTCTTACCAAATATTTGAATTGTTTTATCTTGTCTACAACATAAACACTTCATTATAATAGATAGGTTTATAGCATATGAAAATAGTTTGTTTGATACCATTATCAAAGACATGTGAGGGTTGGTTGTATAGAAAAGCCATTTGCTATAGATTTGAGGTTCCAAAAAGTGAGATTTGTCATTATATTAAGCAGTGTCCCTTCCACCTGCAATGGCTAACATAAGGTAGATGATTTTGAGTTTTGTTTTCATTTGTTTGATTTCTTAGGATAGGGTAAAGGATAGTAGGCTGGTCTTGAACTCCCCGTGTAGCAAAAAGGTGACCTTTGACCCCTGCCTCCCAAATGCTGGAATTTCAGGCTTGTACTATACCCAGCTAGGGGTGCTGGGGATTAAACTCAGGGTTTGTGTGGGCAAGCACACTACCAACAAGGCAACATCCTCACCATCCTCTTATTATTGCCATATTAGATTTCATAACATTTATTATGTATGGGCAGCTCCTGTTTAAGCAGAGTGAAATAGCACATACCCAGCACAGACCAACCTAAACTTTAACTAAAGACACTTGAAATTTATGTATGAGTTACAAATGGAACATTTAGAGAGCAAATTAAATTGAAATGATACTATGAAATAGCTGACTTCTTTAAGAGGAGGAGGAGGACAAACAGCTCTGGGAACTTTAACACCACTATTTAAAATGCGTTGGTGACTAATTCACCTTCCATTGAAACTGACCCCAAAGACTCTATTTGGCAAAATTCCTCACCAGTAGTCCTCCTAATTACAATAGATACGTAGAACCGCCCTGTGTGATTCAAATTGACCTCTCCACAAACAGTCTTAATTACTGAAATTTTGCCTTATGAGTAATGTTAACATGCCATTTATTCTGTCACTTTCCTGGAGATAAACAAGCAAATAAATCTGAAGTCTTGGATGAATAGTGCTTAGAAACAAAGCAATCCCAGACTGCCCTATTACACCCATAGTACAAACCCACTGCTCAAATGAAATACATAAACCTTTGGTAGCACAGCTCTTTCATGAAATGGTGTGCACTCTATTCAGTTTACCAGCAGATTAGCTTTTCTGGTGGTTCAAGGCCGAAATGTATAGCAGTACATAGATGAGTTTTCTGATGGCAATAATATAAAAGGCGCAAGGGATCTGCATGTTATTGATAGAAATTATATGTTTGGTAGCTATGTTTTATCCAATAGCAAATACAAGGTCATGTTACCTGGCCCTAAGATAACAAAACTGAAATGTAACCTGACAGCAGCCAATGCACTCAGATACTTCTTATATTAAATGCCCCCTCAATTCAGAGATATCCAGAACAACTCAGTGGATGGCAAGGCTGAGGTAAACAATATTAGGTTAAATATATCCTCTGTTGGCCTGAAGGGATGAGACACTTCTACCCTGCACAAGGATCATGCCACCCTAGAAGGAGAACAACTGTGGATCCTTTCAAGAAAAACTTCAAGGAGCATAGACAGACTTGGTTCCCTCTCATTCAGTTTATAGACTGTGCCTTCCACAGTATACATTTGATCTTACATTCTAATAGAAATATAACTTTCTGTACACACACCTTTTCCATACTCCTTCTGCAAGCAACCTCCTGACTCTACATTGTCCTCAAATAACTACAGAAGGAACTCTGTGCTCCTGTGTCCACAGTAGATTCCATGACTATGTACATGAGAAACCCATTTCAGCTCCAGATTCTTTGAATTGCCCTTCATACACATCTATCTAAGCGCTAGACATCAAATAAAGTTAGACACTAAATTTCAATTCCATGGTGATAATGATGCTGAGAGGATGATTAAAAGGCAAAGTAGAAAAAGTGTGTCTAAGCCACACAATGGGCATTGAGGGGATGAAGGCCCTCAAAACTACAGCCTAGAGGAACTCCAGTTATCCTTGGGGGTTCTACAGGCTATTAACTCCTTAAAAACCACTTCAGGAATCCAGGACAGGGAGAAAGGGAAGCCATGCCTGCTTTTAAGAACAGATAGCCAAAGAATTAGATGTGAAAAGCTTGGTCTATAGCTCACCATAGGTTTAAAAAATACACAACTCTGTAGTTACATGTCCTTGGATGGAGTTACAGCCCAGCTCTTCTCCATACGTTAGGGACTAACACAGAGAAACCTCGTACTCTTCCAAAGATTGACTTCATTATATTACCATTTGCATTAATTTTCACACACACACGGAATGTGCAAACTTTTCAACAGGATTGTGTAAATAAATACCCTGAAAAGGAGTTCAGTCCACCATGATTCTAGAGGGGGAAAAGGTCACATTGCTCTCAAGAATATGCTTCCCACCTTGTGAATATCCACAATCCCCCTTAGCATAGACAGTAAGCCTGAGGTCTCCAGCTGCTGGATTTTCTTTGCGTTTTCACTTTCTCTGGCCACAGTAAGTCTTTAGAGTGCACATGTGTTTCCTGTCACTGCAGTAGATTGTGGCCATGGTCTCCTTTGTGTCTGTGGCTGAATTTGCTGGACTAAGAACCTCCTAGACATGTGTGTATCTGATGTCCTCTAATTTACAGTAGTTGATTAGGAGGAAATGACAGCCCCAAGAGCCATAAAGAGTTTCAAGTAAGTTTTGTCCTAGTAAAATGATATATTAAATGGGGAAGAACAAGATTTAAAAAGGAGGGGGGATAAATGAGAAAAAAGGGAGAATCGAGAGAAAGACACTGAACAAGGAGGGAAAAAAATGATAAAAGAAAAAGGATCAGCCTCCATCAAATCCCTCATCCCTGAAGGAGGGTGTGAGGGGGAAGGGGGGGGGGGACTTACTGAGAAAGAGAAAAGCCTACACTCAACTGAAAGTTTACTTCCTTTTCTACTCATCTGACTCGATTCCTCAAACCTCCTCATTTTAGCCATAGATGTGAAGAGTTTATTGACCAGGAGTTTGCATGCTATGCTTTACTTTATTCCTTCATTGCCGTCATAAAACATTGACTGAAAGAAACTTGGAAGAGGAAAAGTGTTTATTTCAGCTTATAGGTTACGGCCCACCATCAAGAGAACCACCGCAGGAACTACAAGCAGAAACTGCAGGGAAATGTTACTTGCTGGCTTGTTCCCTCTGGTTGGCTTTGGCACCTTTCATGTACATGTCAGGCCTGCCTGCCGAGGGATGGTACCGCCCACAGTGGGCTGATCCCTCATGCATCAATTAGAAATTAAGAAAATGCCTCAAACACTTTTCCCTGGTGGTGCTGCCTTGTAGGCCCCCAGTGTATGAGGCGGCTCTTGGCCCTCATATGACTTCTGAACTGGGGCGGGGGACTGTTATGTAGGGACACTCCACTCTAGCGGAGTGGGATGAAAGGGTTAGGGGGTAGAGGGTGGGAGGACAGGGCTGGGAAGGGGGGAAGGAGGACAATATGATGGAGATGTAACCTGAAGCAACAAATAAATAAATTTATTTAAAAAAAAAGAAAATGCCTCAAAGACATAGACATAGGCCAATCTAATCTGGGATATTCTTCAGCAGTGGGTCTCTCTTGCCAGGTGATTCTAGGTTTGGATCAAACTGATAGGTGAACATCCTGAAGGATGGTGGGGAGGTGAATTAAATCTTTGAAGATCAACTTGTGTGTACTCCCAGTGCTGGAGTTACAGGTGTGCACAGTATGCCATGATGTTTATGTAGATTTTGGGGATATAACTCAGGCATGTTTTATTACCAATCACTTATCCACTGAGCCATTTCTGCATCCCTTAAAAACAACATTTGCAAGGCAGAGAACAGCACTGGTTTATCTACAACCTTTCTTTAGGTCTTCAGTACACTCTCCAAAGTCCAGGAAATTTTTGTGTTTAATTACTCACAATTTGTTTTGTGCAATTCAACACTTCTCTTGTCATATGCCTTAATTAGCTTGACATATAAAAATATAAGCCCCTCTCTAATAACCACCATTGTGATTTTTTTATTTGATATCAATACAGTAATAACTACAAAGTTGGCTCTGAGGGTGAAGTTCACTGAAGCAAACATTCATTTGGAATGTGATATATGCCAAGTTTGAGTCAAAGCAGGATATGTGAGCAAGGCTGGCTACAAGAGTGGATAAGACAAAAATCATTTTTAAGTGGTCAGTGTTCAGGAAGGAATGGGATGATGCTTACATGTGGATTACATTTACAAACATCCAGGTATATTACATTTACAAACATCCAGGTATATTACATTTACAAACATCCAGGTATATTACATTTACAAACATCCAGGTATTAAATGTGAGCACACTGCCAGCAGGTTAAAAGTGATGAAGAAGCACGAGAGTGCTCACAGAGGAGGACACTGAACAGCCACTCCCACTCAACATCAAACTGTAAGCCTGTTGGTTTGAAAATAATTTTAAAACACACACACACACACAGAGAGAGAGAGAGAGAGAGAGAGAGAGAAAATGAGGTGTCAAAAAACTGTAACATCCTTGTAGAAGGTTCTAATGTCCCTGTCCCTGTCAAGGTATTTCTGGAGGAAGATCAGCCTCAGAAGGAAAAGATTATTTTCCTCTCGATTTGGAGTTTAGGGTAGAATGAGCACAGGTGCCTGTGGGCCCTGCGCCTTGTTCCTGACTAGAAACTAGGCTTAGAGGAAGAGTGGCAGGTCACCAAGGTCTCCTTTAAGCGACAGGAACCCCTGCAGACCCTTGGAATGTGCAAAGATGAACAGCTTGAAGGGGAAAGCAGAGTTGCAGAGGGAAGACCAGTTTCCAGTCCTGCGTGAAGACAAGCTCTGAGGGCCCGGAGGATGCTCCAGAGACCACTTGTGTTTACATGCACCAGCTCCATCAGAGCACCATGTGATGAACCCTGGGGCCAAATGGCCTTTCCTGTCTAATTTGAAGTACTTCAGGAAGTGTCTCATTGTGAATGGGAACCTGAATTGATGCTGCAGGGATGGACATGGACTCGCATTTTTGTCTTAATAGCTCTGTGCATGCTGTTTATTTTTAAGTGAGTTTTTTTTTTTCATTTAATCATGCTCACTTAACAGTTAGTGAAGGAAGAATATTCAGTTAGGCATTTGCTATGTGGAGGAGATGCAAAATATAGTTATCTCAGCCAAACCATCAAAATGTTCACTTTTCCTTCTGTCCATTAGTATAACAATACTGCACTAGTTCCCTATTCAGCTACCGTGTACACCTGCTGAAGAACATCCTGCTTGAGGGCAGGTGTGAATATTTCTGAATATGTGATTGAAAACCCTTTGGGGAAAACGAGTGGCATTTAAAGGCTCGCAGAAAATACCTATGAGCCAGGTATGGGGACCCACGCTTTTAATCCTAGTATGCAGAGATGGAGGTAGATGGATTTCTATGAATTTGAGGCCACCCTAGTCAAGGGAGTTCAATAATCACCAGATTTACAGAGAGAGCCTCTCTCAAAAAAAATTAAATAAAAAGAAAGAAAAAAGAAAAGAAAGAAAATATATAGGATCTAGGCACCTGCATGCAAGTGTTCCACTGAAATAAAAATAAACAGCAATGAGAAAAAAACTAAGAATAAATAGCCAAAGCCATTTTCAGGAGATTAATGGAAAAGTAAAAATTAATAATACAAACATAATTAAGTGAAACTGATAAGGCTCTTATACTGAGTCAGGTTGTCAATTGTTTCCTGAGAGGAATCTGAGGTCCCATTTAAGGAGCCTGGTGAAGGTCCCAGAATTGTTTTCAGTGGAACAAATTGTGACAATAAGGAACTGTAGGGTTAGTTAGGATGGGAGCTATACCCTCTCCTGGGGGGGGGGGGGGGCAGAGGCTACACATCTGAACTTAGCCTGAACATCAGTAGAAGCCACCTAAAGCAAAGCTAACAGAATGAGCCATGACCCCATCATGGCCTGTGTTCAGGAAAGAAGACACTTGGCCAGTCCCCATGATGTCCATCCAGCCACTTCCATGACCTACACTCCAAAAGCAGTCTGCTCCAATTGATGTGGGCCTTGGAAACCAGCCTCCCAGGAAAGATGGAGTGCAGGTCAGTCTGCAGAGGGAGGAGGAGATGAGTCCATATAAAAGCATGAACTTGCATACATTAGCCACAATATGATCTCTAAATGTAGCATACAAGCAGTTCCAATGGGTATTCAACACTGACAAATGATTATAAAATTAATCTAGAATAATAAGCATTGTATTTGCATCTTGGCTAACTCTAAAGTAATTAAGTAGCAGAGCATATGGTTCTTTTTGCTCTACAAGATGTACAAGCTATCAAGTTGCTACCTAATAATATTAATTTTATGCTAGTTGAAAAAAGAAACAAGTTTTTTTTGTTTAAAATACCAAGTCTATACTATGATAATGACAGTTAAGTTGACTGAAAATTAATCAAAAGTAGATATCACAAAGCAAACTGAAAATAGTCACTGGGAAAAACAAATGCATACCTCACTCTAAAAATAGATCAGAGATGTTAAGAGAAATCATTTAAATTTATTCCTGCATTGAAAGAAAGTATGAACAAATTTAAGAGCAAAAATACAGGTTTGAAAACCGCAGCAGCAAGTCAATGGGAGGATGGGAGAGATTCTGGGAGTGGGAATATGTTGTTGGCCTTAATGAGTAAGGATAGTAGGTTTTAATGATAGTGTAAGGGAAGGGAATGAGTCCCACTGAGTAGCACCGATAATATGGATTGAGACCTGCACAAACTATGAGTTTCCTGAATTAATTGGGATATCCAAATTCCTAATCAATGGTGGAATAATTCTTGAACTGATTATAATATAAATCCTCATATTTGGAGATTATAATGAGTTTCAAATTAATATTTCATTCCTTACACAGTTAGAAAAGAAAGAAAAGAGATCTAAACCAAATATTTTAATATAGTAAGATTTGGCAAACTTACATGATGAGTACATAGATATCCAATTTTATAATTTTCTACAAATTTGTTTAAGCTTACAATATTTCCTTAAAATAATAAAACATAGCCATGGTCTTCTTTCTCACAAAGAACAGATATAGGGTGGGTTTGGCATGACATAAATTCTAGCTATTGTGTATAGAGTCTTTTTTTTAGGTTTGCATTTTCATTTATTTATCTATATTATTATAATGTTTATTTATTACATCAAGTTACATCTCCATCAGTGCCCTCTTTCCACCCCTCCCGGTTCCACCCTCCCATCCTCTCCTCCCTCTCCCACCCATCCCACTCCTCCTGTGTGGAGTGTTCCTATATATCAGCTCCTCTCAGTTCAACAGTCATATGAGGGCTAAGAGCTTCCTCTTGCAATGGGAGTCTACATGGCAGCTCCACTAGGATAAATTCTCCCCTTGATAGGTAACAAAGTCTATGTTCCTGATCTTTTTGGTGTGTTGATTGTAGGATAGTTATGCTGTACTATATGGCTAAATCCAATTATAAGTGAGTAGATGCCATGTGCATCTTTCTGAGTCTGGGAAACAGAGCTAAACCAAGAATTCACAAAGGAGGAATCTCTAATGGCAGTGAGACACTTGAAGAAATGCTCAACATCCTTAATCATCAGAGAAATGCAACTCAAAATGACTCTGAGATTCCATCTCACACCTGTGAGAATGGCTAAGATCAAAATCTCAAATGACAGCACATGCTGGCGAGGGTGTGGAGAAAGGGAATACTCCTCCACTGCTGGTGGGAGTGCAAACGTGTACACCCACTATGGAAATCAGTCTGGGCAATATCTTAGAAAACTTGGAACAGCCCTACCTCATGACCCAGCCATACCACTTCTGGGTATCCATTCTAATGATTCCTTACCAAACCACAAGGACAGAAACTGGAAACAACCCAGATGTCCCTCAACTGATGAATGGTTTAAAAAAATTGTGGTACATTTACACAATGGAATACCACTTAGCTATCAGAGTCTTTTTTTTTAAAGATGTTGGGTTCTAACAATATAAGATATCCACTTACCAACTGTGTTTCATTTGGAGCTCATCCTGTGTGAATTTGAGGTTTCCTTTGTATAAGAAGTGACAACTTCATGAGGTCATTGTAAAGATTCAACATGAAAAAAAAAATATTTTCTAAATTGTACTGGGCTCCTCTGTGGTTGGATTATGTGGTGGACTAGCAAACCAAGTCCCAAGGTTAGATACATCATGTATCTATCCTAAAGTCCTTAGTGTCTCCTAAAAGCTCTTTCTTTGATCATAGGAAATGCATATGACCCACAGTGCTTCAATTTCCTAACTTAAAGTAAGAATTCACACAAAATCTTCCCAGCACCCATGTTCTTGAACATTAAATGCAGCACATATACACTCAAGAAGCCTTCCCATTTCTTCAGTTCAATTAAACTTTTAGCCAGTGTTCCACCTGGGATGCACCTCCTGATTTTCTTTATCTGACAGCAATAGACTGATGGGGATGCATATACTCTTTACCTACCTTCTTTATAACTCTATAATCCAGGTTTTCCTTAGAATGTAGTAGGATGGTATCCCTTTAGATATAATCATACAAAGCAACAATAGCACCCAATCTCTCAATGTCTGTGGCAGCAATTCACAAACACAGGTGATACAAGTATACTAAAATTACAACCCTACTGTTTTCTAACAGGTTCTCACTATCTTCCTCCATTTGTCTCTGTACGGCTGAATTCAAAACACCTTTCCCTTTACAACAGCTATGAACAAACTCTTCCTTGACTCTCCACTGGTCAGAGAAACATTTTCTTGAGAATGACACATACTAAGAATAATTATTCATATAATGAGATCTTAGAGGCTGAAGATATGCCTCGGGGATTAAAAGCACTGGCTGCTCTTCTAGAAGACCTACATTTCATGCCCAGCACCCATGTGGCAGCTCACAACTGTCTATAAGTTGAGATCCAGAGATCTGACACTCGATACCATGCACACATGTGGTGCACAGACAGACATGAAAACAAAACAGTAATACATATTAATTTTTTAATGGAAAGATTGATTTTCAGTCTTTTGAGGAACCTTCACACTGATTCCCAGAAAAACAGACACATACTAACAAAGACTATGGCAGCATGTGCAAGACTTACATAGGTTCAAACCAGACAAATTTCCATTATGGAAAAGGGAAAGGGGACAGAAAGTTCCACCCCTAACCAAGAAGGAATTGTCCATGGATACAGAAAGGGAAAATCAGCTTTCTTCAATGGAGTGACACTGGGCCACCCTCCAAAGGTAGGCCTAATGCTCAGGAGTAGTTGAATAACACAAAATGGACTCCATGTTTTTTGTTTTGGTTGCTTTTTTTTTGTCTTATTATGGTTTTGTTTGTCTCTTTGACTTTCACTGTTTTGTTTTTGTTTGAGAGAAAAGAGAATGGAGAGAACATGAAGTTTCATAGGTAGGAAGGTAGGCAGAATCTGGGAGATATTGTGGAAGTGGAAGCAATATGATCAAAACATATTGTGTAAAAATTTTAAATAAAAGAAGGGAACATTAAGTAATTTAACTTTCCATAAGTATCTTGTCAGCTAAGGGACATAGTATAATATTAGATGAGTTTTTTCTTCTGTTTTGTATATAAACATGTGAATAAATCCAGTTATAATATGAGTTAATGTTGTGATTTAAATGTGAACTGGTCCCCACAGGCTCCTGTGTTTGAACACTTGGTCTCCAGCTAACATCATTATGTAAGAAGGTTTTGAGACATTGGGAGATGAATGCTGGAGGAAACATATCAGTGGGGCTGGTCTTTAAAGTTTGATAGCCTGCCCCTAGTCCCAGTTCTCTCCCTCTGCTTTTAGACTGCCAATATAATGCAATGGGCTGGCTCGGGCTGTTGTTACCATGCTTTCTCTGCCACGATGGGCCATGTACACACTGAGTTATAAGGAAAATATACCCCTTCTCCTTTAAGCTGTTTTCATCAGAGTGTTTTATGGAAGCACCAGAAAGAAAGAAAGAAAGAAAGAAAGAAAGAAAGAAAGAAAGAAAGAAAGAAAGAAAGAAAGAAAGAAGAGAGAGGGAGAGAGAGAGAGAGAGAGAACACAACAAAGACAGAGAGGAAGGAAGAGAGAGACAGACAGAAGAAAGAAAGAAAAAGAAAAAGAAAAAAATTGACAAAAAGAAAAAGAGGAAAGGAGAGAAAGAAACTAAATGGATCATGATAGCTAGAAATGCAAGTTTATTTTATTTTTAAAAAATAGTCAGTCAGATTTATGGTCTCCAAACTCAATTAGAAAATAAATCACCATGTCATAGTTAAATTGTGCTATAGTTTTTAAATGTTTCGTAAGAAAAGTTACAATAGTTTCCATATTTAGTTATTTACCTGATATAATTTATGCAAATTTGTATACTTTTTTTTCTTTCAAACATTTGGATGATTGAAAGAAATTGCAATTCAGTTAAGGAACAGAAACAAAAAAATTGGAATTAAAGTAACAAAAAAGCTGAAATAAAACCAAACTTTTCAAACAGTCACTGTGTTTACATCTCAAGGGCTAGAAACAATGAAGGTAACAAGCTCCGAGGGAGTTTTTCCATAACCAATCTGAGAACCGAACTTACCAAGTGTTTATTTGTTGAAGATGTAATTACCAATCAGTGAACATAAACAAAGAATATATTCTCAGCACAGTCACATCTTTCCCAGGTGAAATAAAACTTCGGCAATATTAAATTTAACAACGATTTAATTATGTTTATAATTATTTTGTTATGAGTGACTAAACAATGATGAATCAAAGAGGCTATCATTTACAAGAGGTTCTATAAACTAGAAGCTACCAACGCAACTGTGACCAGGCTAGAGATGAAGAACATTGCATGTGTGAAATCAACAGTTTAAAAGAAAAACATGAAATGCCACTGTTTTCCCAGTTTGTTTCAGGGAGATCCAAGAAAAAGTTGTGATGACTTTGGAGAGACATGACCAAAGCCTATGTAACCCCAGATAGGTCACCAGCAACAGACCAAAGAAACATCTCCAGAAGGCCAGCCTGGTGGACCAGTGAGTTTATTGGTGTCACTTATAGGTGCTTGAGTGATGAATGGAATATGGGTGACTCAAAGGCAGGTGCATCGTTGAAGAGCCTACGCTAGTGTGGGTGGTAACTCAGAATCTACATCCTTGGGACTCCTTGCCAACAACATCTAGTAAGTTCCTCTTGAGAGTCTCCACTCACAGCGGTTTTTGGCCTTTGTAACTTTGGGGAGGGGACTTGTGATTTGTATCTTTCTGGGCTTCTTAAACTTTGTGAGTTTCATTAGCTTCTGGAGTCATAGGTTCTTTCATCCTCCCTCTGGAAGGGAGTATTACAATTCAGAGGTAAGAGTTACACAACACAATGTTTTTTCTATAAATCCAATTACTTAAATTCTACATATTTCCTATAAATCCAATTACTAATTTTTTCCATCAGATAGGCATGGAAGGAAACTTATTTCCAAATGATTGACTCGAAATTTATTTAAAATAAAAAGTAACTGCAGAAGAAGACTTTATTCTGTGTAAGTTTTAAGCCAACAGGATAAATACTCTGTAAACATTAGAAATCATCTGGTTTGTAACCCCCTATTTCACAGAAATGAAATCATATTCAAAGAGTTCATAGCATTGTTTCCAGATTAGAAGAAAAATCTGAGTTTTTGTTTCTATTTTTATATTTAAGCTTAATAGTATTCGTTTCCATGACTCACAACTTGTCTGCTATTGCTTTAGAGCTAAAAAAAAAAAACTTATGAATAAGTCTTTCATGTGTGTGTGTGCGTGTGTGTTTTCTTGTTGTTTACAGGTCTTCAATGCAGTAATTAATGGAGAAATTATCTACCAATTAGTTAGTGTGACCTTTGTAGAATAGTGTTGCTTTTAAAACTGTGCAGACTTTGTGTAAAGGAATATAGACACTACACAATGCTTTTCAAAATTAAATTACTTCTATTTCTAGATGAGTTCCCTGCTTTGTTTCCCAAAAGAATACAGTGTATCATTTGTTCCTGAACAGAAAACTTGAGGGAGGTCATACCATGCCGAATTTAACACCTGGATGTCCTTACGTTATCGTTTGATTTGGAACTCACAAATCCATCACAGACACCACAATCCTCTCTCAGAAGCTACTGTGAGGCTTTCTCTGTTTCTCTCATCTCCTTCTGACTGGAAACAGGTGATACTGCCATCTGGAACCATCTCTTGGGAAGCCATATTGGGAATTTACGGTTCAAGAGAAAAAGAAACATGAATTTTACAAAAAAAAACTTGAGTGTGAAAGTCAATCTACCACTCACTAACATTTCACAATCTTGAACAAATTATTCAGTCTTTTTGATATTATAGAATAGAAGAAAACAATATAGACTCCACAGTGTTGGTATTTGAGTAAATGTAATGATATGGGCTTGATGTGATAAATAATTCCCACCCCCAAAGATGCCCACAGTTGAATCCCAAGAACCTGTTAATGTGTCGTTCTGCATGGGAAGAGGTACTTGGCAGAGGTGATTAGGTTAAAATTCTTGGGACATGAGGAACATTTTTGTATTATTTGAGTGGTCCAATGGATTCACAAAGCAAGAGAGTCAGGACAATAAAAGTGATGACTAGACAGAGAGGAATCAGAAGATGCTGTGTCACTGACTAGGAAGATGGACAAAAGGGGTGTGAGTTAAAATCCAGGTGGTCTTTGGACGTTGGACAAAGCAAAGAAAGGGATTCTCCTTTGATCCTCCAGAAGGAACTCTCCCTGACAATACTTTGGTTTTATGACTTCTGCTCTCCCAGGACTCAAGAAAATTGTTTTGGTTGAAGTTGTTGAACTTGTGATGGGTATATTAGCAACAATGAGAAACAACAACTGGAAAACTGCCAGCAGAGGGATGATGGGAAGTGAGGAGTACTAATGTTAATTACAAGGAGTTAAAAATGGATAGCAAATGCTCTCATGTGGAAGACTATGCTCTATGACTGACAGGGTTAACAAATGTGAGTTGTTATGCACAGCTCTCAGAACCTGTCTTTCTGTTGGGGCCCTGGTGCACATAAGCACACTTGACTTTAAAATGTCAACAATCAATATCCTGGAGATGAAAAGTTACCCACAGTGAAGTACCTCAGCAGCAAAGCAACCTAAAGCCACTTTTGCTCTCTCCATAGACTGATGATAGACATATAGCTAGGAATGTAATTGCCCATAGTCAAGAGTAACTTAAATTGGAGAGTTGGGGGTCAGGCTAATTACAAGAACATATTCCCTATCAGGATATAGCAAGATAAAGTGACAATTATGCCCAACTTCAGGCCTGCCTCTTAAGTACCTCTTGGGGAATGATTGCATTCAGGATTATCAAAGGGCTCCATGATTGTCAGACAGAACAGAGAGACATGCTGTCAGCAACTGTCTGAAGGTTAACCAAGTCCTGCCTGTGGTATTTTCTATAAAACAGAATCTACAGAATTTAATCCCATTGAATTGTCTATACAACTGAAGTCTTAATTCAATAACTTTCAGAAAAATGACTTATGGTTGAATGCTTTCTTTTTCAACATTTAATTTATAAAAATCTTAACACTATTTCCTAAAATATGTGCTTTGCAATTTTAACTAAAATATTGATAGCTAATTTGATTATTATACAGTTAGTTTACTAAAATTAATTTTGCCTAATTTTACCTTGCTCTGGAGAACAGACTCAGATCTTCAGAAGGAGATCTTGAAGCTGAGGGGATGACTTAAATGATAAAGTGCATGCTGTAAAACTTGGGGACCTAAGCTTGACTCATCAGCACCCACTGGTAGGGTACATTAGTGCATTCCTGTAATCTGAACACTGGGGAAATAAAGGTGGATCAATAGTGCTTGCTGGCCAACTGGTCTACCAAATCCAGTGAGCTCCAGGTTCAGTGAAAGATTCTGCCTCAAAAACAAATAAGGTAGAAATGGGCTAAGAAATATGCACCTCTGTTCTACAAATACACACACACATTTTTTTAATTTTTCAGAGTCACAGACTTGAGCTCACAGCAACGTTCTAATACACTAGACTCCTAAGATAATTAAGTGATGTTTCCATTTATTCCTTCTCAACTTTCCTTCTCCTTCCCAAATCAAAACATTTGAAAAAAATAAGGGTGGCGCTGGATGGAAAGTCATGTCAGTCTGTCCCATATCTATTTTGAGATTGATAGCAGATACTTCTCAGTTGAAAGTCTGTGCTATCCCATTCCATAATATAGGGAATGCTAGCATACTCTAGAGTGTATAGTAAGAGCTTACAGTTAATGAGAATGTGAAATAAGAAAGAGAGAAAGGAATGAGATATGGAAGGGGGAAGAAAAAAAACAAAATCAAAACTAAAAGCAACAGATGCTAAAACTTGGGTACAAATTATAGAGTATTGTCTTAGTTAGATTTACTTCTATTGCTGTGATAGGATAACTAAAAGCAACTTTGAGGGGGAAAAGGGTTTACTTCAGCTTACAATTCCTGATCACAGTCCATCATGATGAAGAAAATCAGCATAGTAACTCAAGGCAGGAACCTGGAGGCAGGAGCTGATGCAGAGGCCATGGAGAGGAATGCCGCTCACTGGCTTGTTCCTCATGGTTATTTCTGTCTGATTTCTTATAGAACCCAGGATCACAAGCCCAGCAGTGGCTCCACTACATGGGCTACACCCACCCACACCAATCACTAATTAAGAGAATGGCCTACAGACTAGCTTACAGACTGATCACATGAAAGATTTTCCTAATTGAGGTTTCTCCTCTCAGATGGTTCTAGGTTGTGTTAAGTTGACATAAAAGCTAGACAGCATAACTATACTACAACCAATGCACCAAAGGGAACAGGAACATAGACTTTGTTACCTGTCAATGAGACACTTTTCCCTACTGGTGCTGCCTTGTAGGCCCCCAGTGTATGAGGAGGCTCTTGGCCCTCATATGACTGTTGAACTGGGGTGGGGAAGGGATGGGGGTAGAGGGTGGGAGGGCAGGACTGGGAGGGGTGAAGAGAACACTATGATGGAGATGTAACCTGAAGTAATAAATAAATAAATATTTTTAAAAAGCTAGCCAGCACAAATATTCAGTTAAATGAAAGTTCAAAAGCAACTTATTCAGGTATTTACAGGATTTTTTTTTTTAAATAAGGAAGAGTCTGGGTATCACTGGTAGACTGTTAAACTCCTTCACTATCTCAACTCCAGAGTCCACTAGAATTTACACATGCACAGAACAAAACAAAAACATCTTTTGTTTTGATAAGAATTTTGATTTCTCTCATTTTCATACTTGTACTGGAGAACAATACTTTTTATCATCATCACTGGAGACCAGAATCCAGTGTGACTATACTAGTCTTCCATTATTATAATAGAATATTTGCATTAGCTAATTTATGAGAAGAAAAGATTTCTGCTTGATCTACAATTTATTGACCCCGTTACTTTGGGCCTGTGGGATGGTAGGATACCATGTTGACAGGATATGATGAAAGTGCTGACCTCATAACCAGAAAGTGAATAAAGGAGAGGAATGGCCCAGGCTCTACTATCCCCTTCAAAGGCATGCTTCCAGTGACCTGTAGGCCTCTCACAAGGTTCCACTTCTACAAAATCTTACAGTCACCTAATAACAGCCTTCCAGAACTATGCCTTCGACAGACTAGAACTTTGGGAAACATTCAAGATAGTCATGGTTTGAACCCTCCTCCAGAGTCCTGCAGAATGTTTGTGTGATGATATTTTTTTCTGAAAATATCTTTTATAGGGTTTTTTTTTTTCAGAATATTATTGTGAAATGGCATCAACTTCCAAGATTCAGCCTATGCAGACCTTATGGGAGGAAGTGTTATAACTTTGCAAGACTACATTCACACTCACAAAATCATGGAAAGGTCTTGCAAAATCAGCTTTTAGAACTTTTTCCACTCCCTGCAATCTTTTAAGACTGTGTACTCAACTTGTTGTTCTACTGTATACTCAGTCTGTTTAAGTTTAATCAGTTTAAGATTAAGTTTAATCTTCCAGAGACCAATGTAGCCAAACTTACCATGGCTTGAATTTACTATTTATTCAGATTTTTATAATCTAAACTTGATTCATAGTTTTAACTTTAGATTATGTACTCTTCTATACCCTATACCCAGAACAAGTGTGTGTGTGTGGGGGGGGTGGCAATCATGTTCAAAAAGGGTTATGTTCAATCAAGTTCTAAGTCTTACACTTGTGGGATTGAATTAAAGTCACTACTATGATCCTGATCATGTGTATAACTAACACCCTTTATATTTTATTTCTGACAGTTTTAGGAAGAATCAGACAAATTTCAGATCCCAAAACTGTACATAAACCTGCTTAGAATACACTGTGATTAAGTTTCAATAGAAAGGAAAAGATCTTCAGTCCTTAGATTCACCTTATTTTCTGTTTTATAAAGCTTTGGGTTACAAAGTCACTCTTACTAAAACAGCGTCAGAGGATATTAAGTATGAACTATGATTTAAAAACCCAATAAATGTAAAACATCTATATCCAATTTTTTTGCATGTTTGAATTTTTAAAATTTTTTTGTTTATTTTACATTCTAATCGCAACCCTCTCCCACCCCTCCTCCCAGCCCCACCTTCCTGCCCACTCCCTTTATATCTGACTCACCACCCAGTACCAACCCAGTCTGGCACATCAAATTGCATCAAGACCAGTGCTTCCTCTTCAACTGAGGCTAGATAAGGCAGCTCTGCTAGGAAAATGGGATCCAGAGGGAGGCAACAGCATCTAAGTCAGAGATAGATCCCATTTCAAATGTTAGGGATCCACTTGGGTTCCAAGCAGCCAATCAGCTTCATATGTGTAGTGAGACTAGGACCAGTCTATGGAAGTTCTTTGGTTGGTGATTCAGTCTCTATAAGCTCCTTTCTGTCAGAGTTAATTGGCTATGTAGGTCTTCTTGTGGTGTCCTTGACTCCTCTACCTCCCTGGAACCTTCCCCTAACTCTTCCATAAGACTCCCTGAGTTTCGCCGAATGTTTTGCTGCTATCAAATCATTTTTATTTTTATTTTATTGCCTTCAAAGTTTTCCATGATCTATGACTCATGAGACAATCCAAATAAAGAAATAAAGTGTGTGTGTGTGTGTGTGTGTGTGTGTGTGTGTATGTGTGTGTGTGTGTGTGTGTGTGTGGTGTACTTATATGTTGTGGTGGGTGCTGCACACTTTGGAATTCATCTTGCTTACAGAAATATACACAAAGGAGGCAGACCCCAGAGGCATCCTCATGCTATCCAAGTCCCATCCTGTATGCCAACAGCGACAGTAGCAGTGCAACACTGAGACTAACCAAAGATACCTCCTCAACTCTTCAACAAGCAACGAACTCGGCTTTATGGTCACATAACAGCTCAGGGTTCTTATTCTGACTACTAAAACTGTTTTTGCAAGACCCTTCCATGATTATCCAGGTACCAAACTAGTCTTGCAAAGTCATAAAACTTCCTCCAATAAGGACTGTATAGACTGAATCTCAGAAATTGATGCCATCTCACAATAAAAGTTTATTAGAAAAATGGTGTGTATTACCAAATCACTCCCCGACATTAGACTCACAACTATTTTGGAAAATAAGGAGTTTAAAATATATAACACACACCAAAAGAAATTCTGTGGGTGAAAATTTTCCAGGCAGAAGTGAAATCTACAGTAAAAGCACCCCATAGTGAAGTTCTCTAGGGTTGCTCAAACAGCAAGTTGATTGATGTTCAGAATCGGTTATCCTCAATCACATTCTGGGTCTTACACTTATGGGCGGGAATCCAAATTACTTCCGTTATCCTGACTGAGAAAATGGACCCTTGTTCTCTTGTAAATGAAATTATATTTACAGAAGGCTTCATCGTTGTGTATCATGGCTGAGCTGGAATGGAGATAACTGTAAATAAAAACTGTTGACATTTAACAGAGGCTTCAACCCCAGTGACTGTTTCCTGCATATTTATTAAGTTCTGCTTGATTATGTCCATACCCTTTTGGTAGCTATTATGATATCTTTGTAGAGTGTGTTTTATTTTAGTCCTGATTTCTCTTAGACAAGTCATTTCTTTGATCTTCAACTTTAAAATGAAAAAGGACAAAAGATAATAAGTGTCCATATTCCAAGACCCACATCTACAGAGAGAAACAAGAACCTGTACAAACTGTGCTCTCAGAAGCAGTAGAATAAATTCACCTTCTCATTCCACAACCTTAAAAAAGTGTGCCTCTGGATAACAAATTCTTTTCAAGTATGGAAGCAAGTGTGTTGGTAGGCTCTTGAGGAATCGCACCACAATTCTCTACCCCTAGCCCAAGAGTTCAAACATATCAACTGTATCTCTCTCTGAGGACATTCACAAATGAAACTTTTATCATAAAATGCTCACAGACAGGTTTATTATATCCTAACCTGTGAGTGGAACTGGGATGACTGTAAGTATGGAGCCTGGGCACCAGAAAGAATTTCACCGAATCCAACAATAGGACAGAGAAGCCAGGAGATAGTGTGTTGCAATTTCAAAAGAGAAAGACATTAGTTATTCAGGATGTCTCAAAAACAACAAAAACAAAACTTCAACAATAGTTACCTGTCATAAGCAGATGATTTACTTCCTGAATCACATTCCAAAGTACAGCATTGCGTGTTTGTATTTAGCTTTAAAGCCAACAAAATTGTTAGATGCGTCAAGAGAACATCAGAACTGGCAAGGCATGAAGCTCCCAAACTCAGTTGATGACATGAATTAATCCAATCTCTTCTAAAGACAAATTACCAAGTTCATTCAAAGAGAGAGGAAATTTGAAGTTCTGGAATAAAAAATGAGATAATCATTTAAATTTTCCACAAAATAAGTCACCTAGCCCAGATTCTTTTGCTGATATGTTTATGCAAAGAAATCATGAAACTAATTCTGGCCATTCTTTATGAGAAAAATTGAATCAGGGAGGGGAAGGAGATATTTTAGCGATTTAACAGACAGAGTTGTTACCCTAACACCTATATTAGATAAAGACTTTAGAAAGGGAACAATGAACCTCTTTTGAACACAAATAAAACCCCCCAATGAAATTTTAGGCAATCCCATTATGTAAAATCATTAACAAGTTTAGAGGAATCATACAGTGCTTGATAACCCATCAATGTAATGCATCATATTAACAGAATGGATTAAGAAAGCCATAAGACCCTATCTAGCTATAGAAATGGCATTTGACCAAGTTCATAACCCTCTTGTGATGAAGAAAATCAAGAAACTAAGAATAGGAAGGAAGTTACTTAAATTAATAGACAGAATATTTACAGAATCTTCAACTAAAACAAAATTTAATGGTAAGAGATTGGATGCTTTCTTCTAAGATGACATGCAAGCATGCTCCTCTCTCCACTTCTACTAAAAATTTCCAAGTACTAGCTACGGTAATACTACAAAGAAAACAGACAAAAGTTATATACAAGATATACAAAAGACAGGAAGAAATAACAGGCTCTTTAACTCATAGAACACATAATAGTCTACATAGAATATTTCAAATTATTTAGAAAAATAAACCTTTGTGAGCAAACGGTGTATAGCTTGGTCAAGTAACACCAGTTTAATCTACAAAAGGCAATTCAGTTCCTATGTATCGGTCATGGAAATTTTAATCTCAAAAGTATCTGTTACATCTTTGAATGCCATATTCTGCAGATCTCTTGGAGTTTTTGAAGATGCCCTGTCTATCTCTTGTATTTAGATAAGCAAATGTTGCTTGTCTCTTAACAACTTGATTACTGAGTAGCTTAGAGAATATCTGTGATAGACTGTCATAGTAGCTAACAAGGTGACATGCATGCATGACTAGGAGTTTGTTTTTCTTTTTTTTTTATAAATACTTTATTTTTTTTTCTTCAAGTTACATCTCATTCACAAACACCTCCTATTCCCCCTTCCTATCCCGCCCTTCCACCCTCTTCCCCCCAGAAGTTTCCCCTTTCAGTCCAACAGATGGTTCCTTCTCTTATAACAGTAAGTATTATACAAAACAACAGATATAAATATGCCACATTTATGAGAGTTAAATGGCCCAGTATACCTTCCCAGTGTCCAGTTTATACATATTTGGCCCCTGACTTTAACATTCTACTATCTAACCATCTCCATGAGTTTAAAGGTCTATATCTGACTCAACATTCATATTAACTTGCAACACACTTTTAAGAGTATCTTCTTAGATCTATAACACCCTCTTGATTCCTAAACAACTCAAAATTTAACTATGAGACTCTAGCTGTCTATTCTTCAACCACCTCAGAGACCTGAGAGGGATAAATATATCTGCTTATATAGGAAGTGCAGGGCCTGCAGCTTCCAAAACTAAGAAAGGACATACCAATAACTGCCTGGACAGTTCCCATTTTCTCTCCATACATTCCTGCATCAGTCTTCAGCCTTTGGGTCCTGTTTCTCTGACAGACATTTGTTGTAGAGCAGGGATTATGAAGGATGTGGTCTTAAATTAAGATTTTTTTTTGATATCATGACATATCAGCTCCTGACAGCATCCCCTATTCTACTCCAAGTAGAAGATAAGCATCGAAGAATCTCCAGTGTGAGATGGTTGAATTAGTGGCAAGCCTATCTCTTGGCATGTAAAAACTCCTTGCTTCAACTGCAGACAGACTGCTGTCCAAAAAGGACAAAACTTGGTAGCAGGGAAGTCGACAGCCTAGCTCTGCCAAGACAGGGTAGGTTAGTCCTTCACAATCCCTGCTCTACAATAAATGACTATCAGAGAAACAGGACCAAAAGGCTGAAGACTGATGCTGGAATGTATGGAGAGAAAATGGGAACTGTCCAGGTAGTCACTGGTTTGTCATTTCTTAGTATTGGAAGCTGCAGGCCCTGCACTTCCTATACAATCAGATATATTTATCCTTCTCAGCTCTCTGAGGTGGTTGAAGAATAGACAGCTTGAGTCTCATAGCTAAATTTTGAGTTGTTTAGAAATCAAGAGGGCGTTCTAGATCTAAGAAGATGGTTATAATAGTGATGCAAGTTAGTATGAAAGCTAAGTCAGTTATAGAACTTTAAACTCATGGAGATGGTTAGAAGGTAGAATGTTAAAGTCAGGGGCCAAATATGTATGAACTGGACATTGGGAAGGTTTACTGGGCCATTTAACTCTCATAAATGTGGCATATTTAATTCTGCTGTTTTGTATAGAATTTACTGTTATAAGAGAAAGAAACATTTGTTGGATTGAAAAGGGAAGCTGTTGGGGGGGGGGAAGAGGGTGGAAGGGTGGGACAGGAAGGGGGAATAGGGAAGGGTTTGTGACTGAGATGTAACTTGAAGAAAAAAAATAAAGTACTTATATAAAAAAAAAGTATCTGTTACAACAGTACCAAAATATGAAGCATACACACACACACACACACACACACACACACATGTGCTTGTGACCTATGTATTTGAAAATTTTAAAACTATTGAATAATGAAGGTCTGCTTATCCACATAGAGATCTATCCATACAACTATCTTCGATCCACAGTCAATCTGAATCTGATAATTCAACACATCACAATAAAATCTCTGTGAGATAGTTTTATAAATATGTGCTAATTGGTTATTAAATGTCTGCAGAAGAACAAAGAACAAGGAAAAGTCACAATGATAGGGAAAAGAAATACAACAGTGAAAGATTTGTAGTACCAAACATTTAGCTTATCACTCAAGTGAAATAATCAATATCTGTCATGCAGTGTTCAGTGTGTGATAGATAAATAGATCGTTCGACGGAAGATTCTAGACAATGGGTAAATAGAGACACACACAGAGTTAACTTATTTTTGACATACATGGAACTATTCAGGAAGGACTGGATGTCTTCTCAGCAAGTGGTTCTGGAGCAATTAGGCTGCAGTTTTTAAGAAAATAAATCTAAGTAGAAATTTTATGCAAAGTTCATATAAAGTTCATTATAGTGTAATATCAGTAACACAAGATGATACAGATTTGGTACTTTGCCAAGGTGGCAATCACAGCAAGAGAAAGAAAACTACAGTAACACTCCTCAAAACTTCCAGCACCATTTTAAAAGAGAAGTGCATACCACTGCCATGACTGTCACAACCTTGAGATCTGTGAAGAGGCATGTGGATCAAAAACAGTGGAACATCTTGGTGGCGCATGCTACAGCAGGTAAGATGCATCAAGTAAAGGCTAAGGAAGTCCTCTGTGCTGAAGATTCCAAGGCTGTTCCCCACTTTCTCTTGTATCAGGTTCAGTGTGCTTGGTTTTCTGTTGAGGTTTTTGATCAATTTAGAGCTGAGTTTTGTGAAGGGTAATGGGTGTGGATCTATTTGTGTTCTACTACATGAAGTCATGTAGTTTGACCCACACCATTTGTTGAAGATGCTGTCTTTTTCCAGTGTGTATTTCTAGTATACTACTCTTGGGCATATACCCAAAGGTTACTTCATTCTCTCACAGGGACACTTGCTGAAGCATGTTCATTGCTGCTCCATTCATAATAGCCAGAAATTGGAAACGATCTAGATGTTGTTCAACAGAAGAATAAAGAAAATGTAGTAAATTTACATAATGGAAACTTACTCAAGTCGTTTAAAAATGTGACACCATGAAATTTGTGGGCAAATAGAACTAAAACAATAGGAAAAAATCATCCAGAATAAGGTAACCTAGAGCCAGAAAGATAAATATAGTAAGTAGTCATTTAGATCTGGATATTATCCATTAAGTAAATAATAACCAAGCTACAATCCATAGATCCTGAGAAGTTAGACACAAAGGAAGGGACAGAGCAGACAGGAAACATGGATCTCCTTGGGAGAGGGAAAATAGGATAGATTTTATAGGCAGACTGGAGCTGGGTTGTGGAAGGGATGAGAACAGGAGGATAAGGTGAAGATGGAAATGAGGGAGTGAATGAGGGGAAAGACAGATAGAATTGAAGAGCATTTGAAGGGAAACAACATACCACAGAGGAAACTTTCTATATTATGTGAAGGTGATCCTGATGAAGCTTGCAAATAATGGTACAATCTCATCTATTGTCACCGAACAATGTTTCCAGTATCAGAACTGGGTTTCATCCAATTTAGTTGTTGACCAAAAGTGTCCCATGGGTGTCCTCAACCTAGGTTGTTGTCGAGACAATAGGTTGCTCTCCACAGATTGACACCAAGGCCCCATTGCTAAAGGCAACACTACACAACTCGTTAAACATGGATAGGAAGAGCTGGTGCCTACATAGAACCTTCACCCCTATATTCTAGTCTATGACATTTAAAAGTACCCTGCCCGATACCAAAAGAGAAAAGTAAACATCATCCCAACCACAAAACCTTTGATCTACTATCTGTCCTGTCTGCAAAATATGCTAGGGAATGGTGGCATAAACCTCATGGGAGTAACTGATCAATGTCTGATTTGACTTAAGGCTTACCCCATGAGATGGGAGCCAACATCTGACCCTGCTTTGGTAACCTACAACCAGTGTCTATATAGCTCAGAGATCTAGGGTAAAACCAAATATTACTGGTCTATAAAATAAAAGTAACAATAAGATGATTTCTCTTGATACTCTGTTGTACTTATAGATCAGAGCCTTACTCAGCTGTCATTAGAGAGGCTTCCTCGTACAGCATATGAGAACAAATATAGAGACATACAGCCATACATCACACACACACACACACACACACACACACACACACACACACACACAC
>CAJQZJ010034140.1:76980-93294 GCA_907164525.1 Lophiomys imhausi
CACACACACACACACACACACACACACACACACACACACACACACACACACACATTGAGAGAGAGAGAGGTGGAGGAACCTTGAAACACACGGTTCTAAACAAGATATCTCTATCAAATCCCTCCCGTCAGAGCTCAGGATACTCTGTGGAACAGTAGGCAAAAGGAATAGGGAGGACAGAGGGGACGGAGGACACCAGGAGAACAAGGGCCTCTAAATCAACTGAGAAAAGCTCATAGGATCTCACAGAGACTGAAACAGCTTGCACAGGGCCTACACGGGTCTGTACCAGGTCTTCTTCACATACATTATATAACTTTCAGTTTAGTACTTTTTTGGAATTCCTTCATGTGTAAATGAGTAAGTCTCTGATCCTCAGCCTTCTCTTTGGGCTCTTATTTTTCTGTTGGCTTGGCTTGTCCAACTTTGATTTGATGGTTTTCTTTTATTGTATTTTATTTTGTTATGTTGTGTTGTTATATTTTAGAAACATGTTCTTTTCTAATTAGAGACAGAAAGAGAGTAAGTAGATCTGGATAAAAGAGGAGGTAGCGAAGACCTGGGATAGAAGATGGGGAAACAGTGTTCAGATTATATTGTATAAGAAAAGAATCTATGTTTATAAAAGGGAAAACAACTACGGAAATATTTTTACAAAACAGACTCCTGACAGTGTGAAGGGTGTTTATGACTCTCTTGCCTGCCTTTGGGACCCTTTTTTCTTCTACTGTGTTGCCTCATCCAGCCTTGATGTGAGCATTTGTTCATGCCTAGCCTTGTATCTCTCTTTTTTTTTAATAAGTTTATTTATTCACTCATTGTACATCAGTATAGCAGACTCCTCCCTCCTTCTCTTCCCTCCCCAGGATCCTGCCCTCTTGTCCCTTTCCCCTTCTTCCCCTTCCCCATCTCCTCAGAAAAGGGGAGCCCTACACCTCCTCCCATTATCCCCCCTCCCGAGGGTGGATGCTTGAATCTTATTCAGAAGGGGAAATGGAATAGACATCCAAAGCTAATGAAGAGAGGGGAGGGGACTGGGTAGGAGAGGGAGAGAGGAGGGAAAAGAGAGAGGGGATCAGTTGTGGGGAGAGCAGGGGCTGGATCTTGTTGTGCTGTGTATAGTTGATGTTCCTGGGAGGACTTTTCTTTTCTTGGGGGAGAAACAGGGTGAGAATGAATCTGGAGGAGAGGGAGGGGAATTGAGAACTGGAGGGAGGGGAAGCTGTGGTCAAGATATATTGTATGAGAGAAGAGTAAGTATTTAAAAATTTTAAAAATTAAAAATTAAAAAAATTAGCTTTGGGGGCTAGAGAGATGGATCTTCAGTTAAAAGCGTGTGCTGTTCTTCCAGAGCAACCAAGACCTGACACCCTCTTCTGGTTTCTAGAGGTGTCTCCATTTGCATGCACACCCCCTTCTATGCAACACATGCATACACAAAAATACATCTTAAAAATTAATGAATCATATATGGGAATTGGTTCATTAGGTGTTATAAGTGTACCATACTAACATAAGATGCTTATAATAGGAGAATTAGATTCAAAATATATGAAAACTTGCTTGAAACTTATATGCAAATCTAACACTATTTTCAAAATGAAGCTTTTTAAAAAAACATAATCAGAAAAAGAATGTCAAATCTTTGAAATACAGGTACAAGTGATTTTATAGAAGTGTAAAGTCAGCAATTACTTCAAATAAAGTCAAATGACATTTAAAAAAATTAATTTTCTGAGCAACCCAATCCAGAGGAATGAATGATGTTTCCTTGCCAGGAATGTGTTTCTTTAAGATTGGAGTAAGTGTGGCTCAGCCTTGAGTATCTTAGTTCTGCTTTGTGCAATGCTGGACTCAAGATTAAATCACAAAAACAAATCCTTCATGGTCTTTATTAAATATGCAAAATATGTCCAGCAACTTGTCTTCTCACTCCTGCTCCCAGACTACTAAGACTGAATCAGTTCTGCTAGACTCCTTCCCTGGTCACACACACTAAAGGCATTGTTGTTTTAAGGTGGTGGTCCTCAACTTTCCTACTGCTGTGACCCTTTAATATAGTTCCTCTTGTTGTGGTGACCCCCCGAACATAAAATTATTTTCATTGCTACTTCATAACTGTAATTTTGCTACTGTTATGAGTCATATTATCTGTGTTTCCTGAGAGTCCTAGACAAACTCTGAAAGGATTGTTTCACCCACAAAGGTGTCATGACCCACAGGTTGAAAAGCAATGTTTTAAGGTATGTGTACGTAATACAAGCTATATTACAAGAAAATATGCTGAATGGTTTTAGCTGTTGGTAGCCCTTTCCCAATTAGCAAACAATGAATTAAGGGTCATATCTTTCCCATGAAAAGCTTCCCATGTGTACATTATTCTACTACTTTCAGTGATATGCATAGATTACATTTACAAAACAAAGTTTATCTTGATATCAAAATGAATGGGATTCCATCTTCCCAAGTCTGGAGCAGGACATGGCTGGAATATTCAAATATACTATGTTTCATTGCTGATGGCCTATAGACTACTTTTAGAATGACTATATGAAAAAGTGTTTTCAAGATGTTTTAACTCTCAAAAATAAATCAAGATATGTTATTAAATCATACATAAATCAGTAAGAGCGCTTAAGCAATAATGTAGTGACTCTTACAAAAACATCCTCGTGGAACATGAAGTTTTCATGGTCACCCGTAGCTACATAGTGTGATTGGGCCTATAGCCTAGGGTACATAAAACTCTGTATCTATCATTCAATCAGGAGAAAGCCTCATGGTTAGAAGTACAGCATGAGTTGAGGCTAGCTGGAAGTGAATCTGAGAATGGGAAGGGAGCATAGAAAAATACCCCAAATCATCACTAAGGAATGATCGATGTTTGTAAGAAGACATATTCTCTACTTTTCCTTTTCTGTATCCTTCTTCCTCTCCTATGTAGGAGTGCATGGGCTTGAGAAAAATGAGATATAGACATAGCACAGGAAGGTCCAAGAAGAAGGGGCAGATTATTGAATATGCCCTTATACCTTTGTATATTGATACAAAATTAGTAGTTTATTTGGCAAAAGTGGTATTGACCATTGTTTATTGTGCAAAAATAAGATTGTATTGGATTACATCAGTATTGATCTTTGTATATTGATACAAAATTAAGATTATAGTTGGCCACAAGGGTATTGACCCTTGTATATGGACGTAATATTAAGATTGTATTGGGCTACATAGGCATTGATCTTTGTATATTGATACATAATTAAGAGTATATTTAACCACAATTGAATAGATCTTTGTATATTGATACAAATTTAAAGGTAACACTTCCTAATGGTATCATACCTAGAGATACTTAAAAATAAAATGTGAAGCTCTGACCTCTTGATACCAACCATCTAAAACGGTCTAGGATAGTTAAAACAAACTCCTAGTCATGCAAACATGTCACTTTGTTAGCTACTATGACAGTCTATCACAGATATTCTCTAAACTACCCAGTAATCTAGTTGCTAAGAGACAAGCAACATTTGCTTATCTAAATACAAGAGATGGATAGGGCATCTTCAAAAATCCCAAGAGATCTGCAGAATATGCCATTCAAAGATGTTATCTTAAATCAAGATTTTCTTTTTTTTTGATATCGAGACATATCAGCGCCTGACAGCACCCCCTATTCTACTCCAAGTAGAAGATAAGCATCGAAGAACCTCCACTGTAAGATGGTTGAATTAGTGGCAAGCCTATCACTTGGCATGAAAAACCCCTTGCACCAACTGCAGACAGACTGCTGTCCAAAAAGGACAAAACTTGGTAGCAGGGAAGTCGACAGCCTAACTCTGCCAAGACAGGGTAGGTAAGTCCTTCATAATCCCTGCTCTACAACAAATGTCTGTCAGAGAAACAGGACCCAAAGGCTGAAGACTGATGCTGGAATGTATGGAGAGAAAATGGGAACTGTCCAGGCAGTCATTTGTATGTCCTTTCTTAGTTTTGGAAGCTGCAGGCCCTACACTTCCTATATAAGCAAATATATTTATCCCTCTCAGGTATTTGAGGTGGTTGAAGAATAGACAGCTAGAGTCTCATAGTTAAATTTTGAGTTGTTTAGGAATCAAGAGGGTGTTATAGATCTAAGAAGATACTCTTAAAAGTGTGTTGCAAGTTAGTATGAATGTTGAGTCACATATAGACCTTTAAATTCATGGAGATGGTTAGATAGTAGAATGTTAAAGTCAGGGGCCAAATATGTATAAACTGGACATTGGGAAGGTATAGTGGGCCATTTAACTCTCATAAATGTGGCATATTTATATCTGTTGTTTTGTATAATACTTACTGTTATAAGAGAAGGAACCATCTGTTGGACTGAAAGGGGAAACTTCAGGGGGGTAGAGGGTGGAAGGGCAGGATAGGAAGGGGGAATAGGGAGGGGTTTGTTACTGAGATGTAACTTGAAGAAAAAAAAATAAAGTATTTAAAAAAAACTTAGTAAGAACAATACAAAGAATCAAGGAAACCAAGAGTTGGTTCTTTATGAAAATCAACAAAATAAACAGACCCTTAGCCAAATTAACTAAAAGGCAGAGGGAAAAAACTAAAATCAACAAAATCAGAAACAAAAAGGGAGAAATAACAACAGACATTGAGGAAATCCAGAGAATCTTTAGGTCTTACTTTAAAAATATGTACTCCACCATATTTGAGAACCTAAGTGAAATGGACAATTTTCTTGATAGATTCCACCTACCAATGTTAAATCAAGATCAGGTTAACAGACTAAACAGTCCTATAACCCCTAAGGAAATAGAAACAGTCATTAAAAGTTTCCCAAACAAAAAAGCCCATTGCCAGATGATTTCAGCACAGAATTCTACCAGACCTTCAAAGAAGTGCTAATACCAATACTCTTTAAACTCTTCCACAAAATAGAAACATAAGGAACATTGCCAAACTCATTCTATGAGGCTACAGTCACCCTGATTCCTAAACCACACAAAGGCCCAACAAAGAAAGAGAACTTCAGACCAATTTCCCTCATGAACATAGATGCTAAAATACTGGCAAACTGAATCCAAGAACACATCAAAACTATCATACACCATGATCAAGTAGGCTTCATCCCAGGAATGCAGAGATGGCTCAACATATGAAAATTCATCAATGTAATTCACCATATAAGCAAGCTGAAAGAACAAAACCACATGATCATCTTGCTAGATGCTGAAAAAGCATTTGACAAAATCCAATACCTCCTCATGCTAAAAGTCCTGGAGAGAACAGGCATACAGGGACCATACCTAGAAATAATAAAGATGATATAGAGCAAGCCAGTAGCCAACATCAAATTAAATGAAGAGAAAATTAAAGCATTTCCTCTAAACTCAGGAGCAAGGCAAGGAACCCAATTTTGCCATATCTCTTCAGCATAGTACTTGAAGTTCTTGCTAGAGCAATGAGACAACTAAAGGAGATCAAGGGGATAAAAATTGGAAAGGAGGAATTCAAATTTATCCCTACTTCCAGATGATATGATAATATACATAAGTGACCCCAAAAATTCCACCAGGGAACTACTACAATGGATAAACACCTTCAGCAAGGTGACTTTATACAAAATTAATTCTAAAAAATCGGAAGCTATTCTTTATAAAAAAAGATAAATGGACTGAGAATTAGGGAAACAACACCCTTCACAATAGCCACAAACAATATAAAATACCTGGGGGTAACTCTAACCAAGCAAGTGAAAGACCTATATGACAAGAATTTCAAGTTCTTTAAGAAATAAACTGAAGAGGCCATCAGAAGATGGAAAGATCTCCCATGCTCATGGATAGGTAGGATCAACATAATAAAAATGGCCATCCTACCAAAAGCAATATACAGATTCAATACAATTTCTATGAAAATACTAACACAATTCTTTATAGACCTGGAAAACAATTCTCAACTTCATATGGAATAACAAAAAAACTAGAATAGCTAAAGCAATCCTGTACCAAAAAAAAAAAAAAAAAAAATCTGGAGGTATCACCATCTCAGATTTCAAGCTATACTACAGAGCAATAGTAATAAAAACAGCGTGGTCCTAGTATAAAAAAAAAAAAGACCAGTTTATCAACAGAATCAAATTGAAAACCCAGAAATGAACCCACACACCTATGGTCACTTAATTTTTGACAAAGAAGCTAAAACTGTACAATGGGAAAGGGACAGCATCTTCAACAAATGGTGCTGGTCTAACTGGATGTCGACATGTAAAAGAATGAAACTTATATAGACCCATACTTATCACCTTGCACAAAACTTAAGTCCAAGTGGATCAAAGATCTTAACAAAAAGCTTGAAACACTAAATCTAATAGAAGAACAAGTGAGGAAAAGCCTCAAACTCATTGGCACAGGTGACAACTTCCAGAACAGAACACCAATAGCTCTGGCTGTAAGACCAACAATCAATAAATGGGACCTCATGAAACTGAAAAGTTTCTGTAAGGCAAAGGACACTGTCATTAGAACAAATGACAACCTACAGATTGGGAAAAGATCTTTACCAACCCCACTTCCAACAGACGGCTAATATCAAAAATTTGCAAAGAACTCAAGAAATTAAATACCAAGGAACCAAATAATCTAATCAAAAAAAGGGAAGCAGAGCTAAACTGAGAATTCACAAAGGAGGAATCTCTAATGGCAGTGAGACACTTGAAGAAATGCTCAACATCCTTAATCATCAGAGAAAGGCATCTCAAGATGACTCTGAGATTCCGTTTCACACCTGTCAGAAAGGCTAAGATAAAAAATTCAAATGACAGCAACAGCAGTAGATACAGGAAAATTGAAATTACTCCTTGTAACTTATCAGACCATCATGGAATAAAGCTAGGCTTCAACAATAACAAAAACAACAGAGAGCCTGCAAAAACATGGAAACTGAACAACTATCTTCTCAACGACCTCTGGGTCAGGGAAGAAAAGACAAATAAATTAAAGTCTTCTTAGAACTCAATGAAAATGAAGGCACAACATACCCAAACTTATGGGACACATTGAAAGCAGTACTACGAGGAAAGTTTATAGCACTAAGTGCCTTCAAAAAGAAACTGGAGAGTTCCTATACTAGCCACCTAAAAGCACACCTGAAAGAGCTATAACAAAAAGAAGCAAACACTCCCAAGAGGAGCAGATGAGAGGAAATTATCAAACTCAGGGCTGAAATCAACAACTTAGAAACAAAAAGAACAATACAAAGAATTGACAAAAGCAAGAGTTGGTTCTTTGAGAAAATCAACAAAATAGACAAACACTTAACTAAGCTAACTAAAAGGCAGAGGGAAAATACCCAAATCAACAAAATCAGAAATGAAAAGGGGGAAATAACAACAGACATTGAGGAAATCCAAAGAATCATTAAGTCCTACTTCAAAAACTTGTACTCCACAAAATTGGAAAATCTAAATGAAATGGACGATTTTCTTGATAGATTCCACCTATCAATGTTAAATCAAGAACAGGTAATCAAACTAAACAGTCCTATAACCCTTAAGGAAATAGAAGAAGTCATGAGAAGTCTTCCAACCAAAAAAAGCCCAGGCCCAGATGGTTTCAGCACAGAATTCTACCAGACATTCAAAGAAGAGCTAACACCAATATTTTTCAAACTCTTCCGCAACATAGAAACAGAAGGAATACTGCCAAACACATTCTATGAGGCCACAGTTACCCTGATACCTAAACCTCACAAAGACCCAACGGAGAAAGAAAATTTCAGACCAATTTCCCTTATGAACATGGATGCAAAGACACTTAATAAAATACTTGCAAACCGGATCCAAGATCACATCAAAAGTATCATACACCATGATCAAGTAGGCTTCATCCTAGGGATGCAGGGGTAGTTCAACATTAGAAAATCCATCAATGTAATCCACCACATAAACAAACTAAAAGAAAAGAACCACATGATTATCTCATTGGATGCTGAAAAAGCTTTTGACAAAATACAGCACCCTTTCATGATAAAAGTCTTAGAGAGATCAGGCATACAAGGACCATATTTAAACATAATAAAGGCATTTTACAGAAAGCCAATGGCCAACATCACTCTAAATGGAGAGAAATTTAAAGCATTTCCTCTAAAATCAGGAGCAAGGCAAGGATGCCCACTCTCTCCATATCTCTTCAACATGGTACTTGAAGTTTTAGCTAGAGCAATAACACAACTAAAAGAGATCAAGGGGATACAAAATGGAAAGGAAGAAGTCAAAGTATCCATATTTGCAGATGATACGATAGTATACATAAGTGACCCCAAAAATTCCACCAGAGAACTTCTACAGCTGATAAACTCCTTCAGCAAGGTGGCCAGATACAAAATCAATTCAAAAAAATCAGTAGCCCTTCTTTACACAAAAGATAAATGGGCTGAGAAAGAAATAAGAGAATCACAATAGCCACAAATAATATAAAATACCTGGGGGTAACTCTAACCAAGCAAGTGAAAGATCTGTATGATAAGAACTTCAAGTCCCTGAAGAAAGAAATTGAAAAAGATATCAGAAGATGGAAAGATCTCCCTTGTTCATGGATAGGTAGGATCAACATAATAAAAATGGCAATCTTACCAAAAACAATATACAGATTCAATGCGATTCCTATCCAAATACCAACTCAATTTTTTACAGGTCTGGAAAAAACAATTCTCAACTTCATATGGAATAACAAAAGATCCAGAAGAGCTAAATCAATCATGTACAATAACAGAACATTTGGAGGTATTACCATCCCAGATTTCAAGCTGTACTACAGGGCAATAGTAATAAAAACAGCATGGTACTGGTATAGAAACAGACCAGTTGACCAATGGAATCGAATTGAAGACCCAGAAATAAACCCACACACCTATGGTCACTTAATTTTGGATAAAGAAGCCAAAAACATACAATGGAAAAAGCAAAGCATCTTCAATAAATGGTGCTGGTCTAACTGGATGTCAACATGTAGAAGAATGCAAATAGATCCATACTTATCACCCTGTACAAAACAAGACTAAGTGGATCAAGGACCTCAACATAAATCCAGCACACTAACATTAATAGAAGAGAAAGTGGGGGAAAGCCTTGAACTCATTGACACTGGCAACTTCCTGAATAGAACACCAACAGCTCAGGCAATAAAAATGAGGACCTTATAAAATTGAAAAGCTTCTGTAATGAAAATGACACTGTCCTTAGAATAAAACGGCATTCTACAGACTGGGAAAGGATCTTCACCAACCCAACATCTGACAGAAGGCTAATATCCAAAATATATAAAGAACTGAAGAAACTAAACACCAAAAAATCAAATAACCCCATCAATAAATGGGGTACAGAGCTAAAGTGAGAATTCACAGAAGAGGAATCTCTAAAGGCCAAGAGGCATTTGAAGAAATGTTCAACATCTTTGGTCATCAGGGAAATGCAACTTAAAACAACTCTGATATTCCATCTCACACCTGTCAGAATGGCTAAGATCAAAAACTCAAATGATAGCACATGCTGGCGAGGATGTGGAGAAAGGGGAACACTCCCCCATTGCTGGTGGGACTGCAAACTTGTGCAACCACTTTGGAAATCAATCTGGAGATATCTTAGAAAATTGGAAATAAATCTACCTCAAGACCCAGCCATACCCCTCTTGGGCATATATCCAAAAGATCTGAAAAGAAACCAAAAGGACATTGCCTCAACAATGTTCATAGCAGCTTTATTTGTAATAGCCAGAAACTGGAAACAACCCAGATGTCCATCAACTGAAGAATGGATAAAAAAACTGTGGTACATATACACAATGGAATACTACACAGCTATCAGAAATGAGGAAATCATGCAATTCAAAACCAAATGGACGGAACTAGAAAAGCTCATCCTAAGTGAGCTGACGCAGTCCCAGAAAGATAAACATGGTATGTATTCCCTTACAAATTGATATTAACCATACATCAGAGGATAACTATCCTACAACCCACACATCCAAATAGATAGGAACCTAGCATATCTATCCTAGGAAAAAGTTTACCCACCAGTGAGTCATGGAATCTGCTGCAGGTTAGTGGAACACCACACCCTAGATGGTGTGCCTTATCAAGCTCCAGTACAAGTGGAAGCTCTTGGCCCTCACATGATGCAAGATCTCAGGGAATATGATATGTGAGGGCCCACCTCATCTGAGGAGAAGGAGAGTACCAAGTAGAGGAACAAGGAGGGAGGGAGGAAGAGAAGGAGAGAGAGAGGCAAGGAGAGAGGAAGGGAGGGGCCAGGAGGGGAGGAGGGAGTAAACTATGTTCTAGAAGTAAATAATACTTTTTTAAGAAAAGAGTTAATAGAATATCTGTGATAGACTGCCATAGTAGCTAACAAAATGACATGTTTGCATGACTAGGAGTTTGTTTTACTTAACTATCCTAGACAGTTTTAGACGGTTGGTATCAAGAGGCCAGAGCTTCACATTTTATTTTTAAGTATCTCTAGGTATGATACCATTAGGAAGTGTTACCTTTAATTTTGTATCAATATACAAAGATCTATTCAATTGTGGTTAAATATACTCTTAATTATGTATCAATATATAAAGAACAATGCCTATGTAGCCCAATACAATCTTAATATTACGTCCATATACAAGGGTCAATACCATTGTGGCCAACTATAATCTTAATTTTGTATCAACTACCCAGTAATCAAGTTGTTAAGAGACAAGCAACATTTGCTTATCTAAATACAAGAGATGGATAGGGCATCTTCAAAAACCCCAAGAGATCTGCAGAATATGGCATTCAAAGATGTTATCTTAAATTAAGATTTTCTTTTTTTTGATATCGAGACATATCAGCTCCTGACAGCACCCCCTATTCTACTCCAAGTAGAAGATAAGCATCGAAGAATCTCCAGTGTGAGATGGTTGAATTAGTGGCAAGCCTATCTCTTGGCATGAAAAAAAACCCTTGCTCCAACTGCAGACAGACTGCTGTCCAAAAAGGACAAAACTTGGTAGCAGGGAAGTTGACAGCCTAGCTCTGCCAAGACAGGGTAGGTAAGTCCTTCATAATCCCTGCTCTACAATCAATGTCTGTCAGACAAACGGGGCCAAATGGCTGAAGATTGATGCTGTAATGTATGGAGAGAAAATGGGAACTGTCCAGGCAGTCACTGGTATGTCATTTCTTAGTTTTGGAAGCTGCAGGCCCTGCACTTCCTATATAAGCAGATATATTTATCCCTCTTAGGTCTTTGAGGTGGTTGAAGAATAGACAGCTAGAGTCTCATAGTTAAATTTTGAGTTGTTTAGGAATTAAGAGGGTGTTATAGATCTAAGAAGATACTCTTAAAAGTGTGTTGCAAGTTAGTATGAATGTTGAGTCAGATATAGACCTTTAAACTCATGGAGATGGTTAGATAGTAGAATGTTAAAGTCAGGGGCCAAATATGTATAAACTGGACATTGGGAAGGTATACTGGGCCATTTAACTCTCATAAATGTGGCATATTTATATCTGTTGTTTTGTATAGTATTTACTGTTATAAGAGAAGGAACCATCTGTTGGACTGAAAGGGGAAACTTCAGGGGGGAAGAGGGTGGAAGGGCGGGATAGGAAGGGGGAATAGGGAAGGGTTTGTGACTGAGATGTAACTTGAAGAAAAAAAAATAAAGTATTTTTAAAAAAAGAAAAGAGTTAATAAGCTTAAATTATAATAAAATAAAATATAAAATTTTCAAACTATAATTTACCAAAGGTATACTTGTCTTACTGGCATGAAAAGAAAATGGCCTTAATATCAGATTAGAATGTTAGACTGCAGGTGGCACATAGATTACACAAACTTGATAGCAGCTTAAAGTTCTTTTTTTTTTTTTTTTGTAAAGCTATAGGATATTTCCATGTTTTGGCATTAAAATGCAGGTAACAGGTTTAAAACACTGTAAATAAACTAAAGGTTACAGCTGTTCAACCTGGTTTTACAAACCTCCAAAGGTTGAAAAAACTTAGAGCTAAGGTAAAATACATGAAAGTCGTGGTGTTAGCCCATGCCTTTTCCTCCAGAGTTAGTTGTCTTACAAATTCTAGAGTTACAAGGAACAGAGTGGTGATGGTGCACACCCTTAATCCCATCATTAGAGAAGAATACACCCTTAATCCCAACACACTAGAGACAGAAACAGGCAGATCTCAGAGCTCAAGGTCAGCCTGATACAAAACAAGCTCTAAATAGAGAAAAGCTTCGATCCAGGAGTGGTGGAGCACATCTTTAATCCCATCAGTTGGGAACCACATGTCCCAAAACTTAGAATGCAGAGACAGGCACATAGGATTTGGAAGGTGTTAAGTTTAAAAACTACTTACAAAAGGCAGGCTGCAATTCAAACAAATTGTCCTTTGAGATCTCAAAATATATACACTAAAGGTTTGTTTAGCTCCAAAATATCAAAATAATTTCTTCTTTAATCCGGATTGAAAGGTAATACTTTATATATTATCAAAAAAACCAAATTTGCTCCAGGAAAAATATTACCTGACCCCCCCCCCCAAAAAAAAAAAGGTAATTGTCCCAGAGTTAGGATTAGGGCAGGGCTCTATTCTTATCTTTCCAGGAGACTTAAAGCATCCATTCAAGGAATGCAGGGACAACTGGACAAGGGAAAGCTCAGCAGAAAACAGATCAGACACCAAAGAAGACGAGTGGCCCAGATGATCCAGCCATGCAGACTTTCTCAATAGCTGTTTCCTCAAAAGTCTACAACTACAACAACTCAAAATTGCTAAGATCGTTCAGTTCCACAAACTTCGCCAGCCAGAACTTCAGTAAAGCCCTGAAGATCAGCTTCTGTCTACGAACTTCTTAGGACATCTAAATAGCTGAGCACAAAAGGACTGAACATCAAATGATTCTATTAACATTTTTAACCATTTTTACATTCTTATTTGGGCCCCAAACAGGTTTCCTACATCCCAAATCAACAGAAAGTCATTTTAAGAGAACAATGTCCCATCCCCAGAAGGTGGGGAGGGTGTTCCCCCCCCTTTGGATATTTGATGGATAATAGAAAATTTTGTTATTTAGGGGAAGAGACTACAAGCTGTTAAATGGTCTTGTTAAATGGTTTTTGGAGGCTAGACCGAGGGACTTCTCTCTTTTTCTTTTCTGTATCCTTCTTTCTCTCCTATGTAGGAGTGAACAGACTTGAGAAAAAATGGGACATAGACATAGTATGGGAAAGATCAAGAAAAAAGGACAGATTATTGAATATGGCCTTATACCTTTGTATATTGATACAAAATTAATATTATATTTGGCTAAATTGGTATTGATCATTGTATATCGATGCATAATTAAGATTGCATTGGGCTACATCAGTATTGATCTTTGTATATTGATACAAAATTAAGGGTAACGCTTCTCAAAGGTATTGTACCTAGCAATGCTTAAAAATGAAATGTAAAGTTTTGGCCTCTTGCTACCAACTTTCATAAACTGTTTAGGATAATTAAGAAATGCAAACTAATAGTCATGCAAGCATGTCATTTTGTTAGTTACTATGACAGTTTATCACAGTTATTTTCTAAGCTACTCAGAAATCAAGTTGCTAAGAGACAAGCAACATTTGCTTATCTAAATATGAGATAGATAGGGCATCTTCAAAAACCTCAAGATATCTGCAGAATATAGCATTCAAAGATGTTTTCTTAACTTAAGATTTTTTTGATATCGAAACATGTCAGCTCCTGACAGCACCCCGTATTCTACTCCAAGTAGAAGATGAGCATCGAAGAATCTCCAGTGGGAGATGGCTGAATTGGTGTTGAGCCTTTCTCTTGGCAAGAAAAACCCCTTGCTTCAACTGTAGACAGACTGCTGTCCAAAAAGGACAAAACTTGGAAGCAGGTAAGTCGACAGCCTAGCTCTGCCAAGACAGGGTATGTAAGTCCTTCATAATTCCTGCCTTACAATCAATGTCTGTCAGAGAAACGGGACCAAATGGCTGAAGATTGATGCTGTAATGTATGGAGAGAAAATGGGAACTGTCCAGGTAGCCACTGGTATGTCATTTCTTAGTTTTGGAAGCTGCAGGCCCTGCACTTCCTATATAATCAGATATATTTAACCCTCTTGGGTCTCTGAGGTGGTTGGAGAATAGATAGCTAGAGTCTCATAGTTAAATTTTGAGTTGTTTAGGAATCAAGAGGGTGTTCTGGATCTAAGAAGATGTTTTTAAAATTGTGATGCAAGTTAGTGTGAAAGCTGAGTTAGATATAGAACTTTAAACTCATGGAGATGGTTAGATAGTAGAATGTTAAAGTCAGGTGCCAAATACATATGGACTGGACATTGAGAATGTATTCTAAGCCATATAACTCTCATAATTGCAGCCTATTTATTTCTGTTGTTTTGTATTGTATTTATAGTTACAAGAGAAAGAACCATTTGTTGGACTGAAAGAGAGAGCTGTTGGGGGGAAAAAGAAATACCTTAAACTAAAAAAAAGGGGGGGCAGAGGATGGGGAATTGAGGGGGAGGAGGGTGGAAGGGTGGGACTGGAGGGCGGAGTAGGGAGGGGATTGTAATTGAGATGTAACTTGAAGAAATAAAAAATAAATTATTAAAAATAAATAAGTAAATAAAAGATCCCTCACCAAACCACAAGGACATATCCTCCTCTATGTTCATAGCAGCCTTATTTGTAATAATTAGAAACTGTAATCAACCCAGATGTCACTCAACCAATGAATGGATAAAATAATTGTGGTACATTTTCACAATGGAATACTACTCAGCTATCAGAAACAAGAAAATCATGCAATTGGCAGCCAAATGGATGGAACCAGAGAAGCTCATCCTGAGTGAGCTGACCCAGACCCAGAAAGATGCACATGACATCTATTCACTTATAATTGGATTTTAGCCATACAGTACAGAATAACTGTCCTACAACCAACACACCAAAAGGATCAGGAACATAGACCTTGTTACCTATTAGTGGGACAACTTGTCCTAGGGGTGTGCCATGTAGTCCCCCCATTGCAAAAGGAAGCTCTTAGACCTCATATGACAGCTGAACTGAGAGGGGCTGATATGTAGGGACACTCCACACAGGAGGAGTGGGATGGATGGGATAGGGAGGAGAGGGTGGGAGGGTGGAAATAGGAGGAGTGGAAAGAGGGCACTATGATGGAGATGTAACTTAAAGTAGTAAATAAACATTAAAAAGAGAGAAAGAAAATCACCATGCACAATAAATGAAGCTGTGGCAAATGGGAAGAGAAAAATACAAAGGGAAGAAAAAGGAATAAAGGCAGAACCTTGCAGTGTATATAAATTGCATAACCAAGCCCCTGAATGTCTAATTTCATACAATTTATATAGCAAGACACTTCCACGTTGACTTGACATGATAGCAGGTCCTTGAGAAATGGCTTTGCAGGGAACATAGGGACCTGTAGAAAGTTGGACTCAGGACCACTGACTCCTTTCATTTTCATAATGCTGAGCAGGCAACTATAAGTAAATATTTTCTTAACCTGTAGATTTTCAGTTCATCAACCCCCCCCATGTCCAGAAGCATTTTGATTTGTTCCAATGTCTATTGGGTGAAACTCAGCTGTAGAACACCCTGCAATGAAGAGAACAGGCTCCTATGTCACAGTTTCTTGTCCAGAGACAGCAGTTCTGAGTATGAGAAGTGTCGCCTTAAGCACACTGATGTTATAATGTAGCTCACTAGAATTGAAGTGCTCAAGTCACAAGGCTGCTGCACACAAGTCAACCTCTTCCTAAAGGAGCTCCCCTCCTCACCACCAACTACATGTGACTCAGAAAACTCATAGGAGAAATGCTGCAGTATCTGCTGCATGTGCTTTTCTACCTATTACACCGCTTAAGTTTGTGAATCATAAGTAGAATGTAATTTTACAGTGAATGGAGAGATATGATTATCTGCTTACACATGGATGGTCTCCCACCTGCCAATCTATGTCATATCTAAAAGGCTGAATCTATTTTTAAAATTTAAAATCCATAGGTAGTGAAAGATGTTTGAGGTTAATTGTTTCCATTTTTTTCCTCTTGCCTTTTTGTCAAACTTGTTACAGAAACAACAAAACAAACAGCTTTGACTTTTATTTTGTGTGTCTAACAACTTCTTTGAAATTTAAAAACACATAATGATAGGTCTTAGAATTCAAATTGCAGGAAGGAAGAAAAAAAAAGACCTTCAACACAAACTACAAAAACAATCCCTAAAAAGTATCTAAGGAATTTCTATTAATTGTTCTAGAATG
>CAJQZJ010034140.1:116426-136714 GCA_907164525.1 Lophiomys imhausi
GTTATAGGGCTGTTTAATCTGTTTATCTGATCTTGATTTAGCTTCAGTAGGTGGAATCTATCAAGAAAATTGTCCATTTCACTTAAGTTTTCAAATTTGGTGGAGTATAGATTTTCAAAGTAGGATCCAAATATTCTCTGGATTTCCTCAATGTCTGTTGTTATTTCTCCCTTTTCATTTCTGATTTTTTTGGTTTGTGTTTCCTCCCTCTGTCTTTTAGTTAATTTGGCTAGGGGTCTGTTTATTTTGTTGATTTTCTCAAAGAACCAACTCTTGGTTTCATTGATTCTTTGTATAGTTCTTTTTGGTTCTAAGTTGTTGATTTCAGCCCTAAGTTTGATGATCTCCTGCCTTCTGTTCCTCTTGGGATTGTTTGCTTCTTTTTTTTCCCAATTCACCCAGTTTAGCTGTTAATTCGCTAATATGTGCTGTCCCAATTTTCTTTTTGAAGGCACTTAGTGCTATGAACTTTCCTCGTAGCACAGCATTCATTGTGTCTCATAGGTTTGGGTATGTTGTGTCTTCATTTTCTTTGGATTGTAAGAAGTCTTTGCTTTCCTTCTTTATTTCTTCCCTGACCCAGTGGTCCTCTAGTAAAGAGTTGTTCAATTTCCATGTGAGTGTAGACTTTCTGTTGATTCTTTTGCTATTGAAGTCCAGCTTTATTCCATGGTGGTCTGATAAGATACAAGGGGTTATTTCAATTTTCTTGTATCTGTTGAGGCTATCTTTGTGTCCAACTATATGGTCAATTTTGGAGAAGGTTCCATGAGCTGCTGAGAAGAAGGTGCATTCTTTTGTGTTTGAGTGAAATGTTCTGTAGATATCTGTTAGGTCCATTTGGTTCATGATCTCTGTTAGACTCATTATTTCTCTGTTTGGCTTCTGTCTTGATGATCTGTCCATAGTTGTGAGTGGGGTGTTGAAGTCTCCCACTATTAAAGTGTTTGGATCAATGTGCGATTTAAGTTTTAGAAGCGTTTCTTTTATAAATGTCAAGTTTTGACCTCTCGCTACCAACCGACATAAACTGTTTAGGATAATTAAGAAACAGAAACTAATAGTCATGCAAACGTGTCATTTTGTTAGTTACTATGACAGTCTATCACAGTTATTTTCTAAGCTACTCAGAAATCAAGTTGCTAAGAGACAAGCAATATTTGCTTACCTAAATATAAGAGATAGATAGGGCATCTTCAAAAACCTCAAGAGATCTGCAGAATATGGCATTCAAAGATGTTTTCTTAACTTAAGATATTTTTATATCGAGACATGTCAGCTCCTGACAGCACCCCCTATATTACTCCAAGTAGAAGATGAGCATCGAAGAATCTCCAGTGGGAGATGATTAAATTGGTGGTAAGCCATTGTCTTGGCAAGAAAAACCACTTGCTTCAACTGTAGACAGACTTCTGTCCAAAAAGGACAAAACTTGGAAGCAGGTAAGTCGACAGCCTAGCTCTGCCAAGACAGGGTAGGTAAGTCCTTCATAATTCCTGCTCTACAACCAGTGTCTGTCAGAGATATGGGGCCAAATGGCTGAAGATTGATGCTGCAATGTATGGAGAGAAAATGGGAACTGTCCAGGCAGCCACTGGTATGTCATTTTTTAGTTTTGGAAGCTGCAGGCCCTGCACTTCCTATATAATTAGATATATTCATCCCTCTCAGGTCTCTGAGGTGGTTGAAGAATAGATACCTAGAGTCTCATAGTTAAATTTTGAGTTGTTTAGGAATCAAGAGGGTGTTCTGGATCTAAGAAGATATTTTTAAAATTATGAGGCAAGTTAGTATGAAAGCTGAGTTAGATATAGAACTTTAAACTCATGGAGATGGTTAGATAGTAGAATGTTAAAGTCAAGTGCCAAATACATATGGACTGGACATTGGGAATGTATGCTAAGCCATATAACTCTTATAATCGTGGCCTATTTATTTCTGTTGTTTTGTATTGTATTTATAGTTATAAGAAAAAGAACCATTATTTGGACTGAAAGGGAGAGCTGTTGGGGGGAAAAAGAAATACCTTGAACTAAAAAGAAAGGGGAAGAGGATGGGGGGTTGAGGGGGAGGAGGGTGGAAGGGTGGGACTGGAGGGGGGAGTAGGGAGGGGATTGTGATTGAGATGTAACTTGAAGAAATAAAAAATAAATTATTAAAAAAAAAGAAATGGAAAAAAAAAGAATACAAAACAAAAAAAATCTGAATTATAAATAATGAATACATTCTAGAAATCTAACAGAGCATTATATACTTGAACTTTGTGGATAACTGGTAGAGGCAGATGAGCTGGGTGGTGGTTGGTGAGCATACCTACACACAAGAAACATATAATACACATAATTAAAAATAAAACACATCTCAAATGAACATTGTAATGACTTCATTTTGATTCCAAAGACCTTGGACAACCCCACAATGTGTACATGTTACTATACAAATATAAAGGAGGAAGTTGATTTGAGTTGGGTTCTAACACTAGGCAGCCATAAACCAAGTGAAATGGAAATACTGGCATTGAAGTTCAAAGCTATAACATTCCAACTGAGTTGTTTATTTGATCACAGAAATTTCAAATGAAAATTACTAGCCAACTCTACAAACAAAGCAGTTAAGCCAGCATGTTTTTTTTTAATCTCTATGTGCTCTGATATCTATGAGCAAAGGACTTTGAAACGACTTGTCCACTTTCATTCCTTGTTTCCACGTTCTTCAGGCTCTGTCTATAAGCACTCACTGCCCAAGGGTGAGTGCAGTTCTCTGAACATGGCTCAGAGAGCTGTGCAATTTGTGAACGTCCTTGTTCAAACTAAGTTAAATTTATTTGTCTAACATTTCCTTCATCAACACAGACTTTCTCTGTCTGTATAACTCTCTCTGTGTCTCTGGGTCTTTCTGTCTGTTTGTATCTATCTATCTATTATCTATAATGTATCTATCTCTAATACACACACACACACATACACACACACACACACATTCTGTAGGTTCAGACAATCCCATTCAAACCCACTAAGTCAATGATGAAATGCCTCCTATTAATGCATATATCTCTGAGCCACCATTCTCTTAAACAGTGAACCATAGAGTTCAACATATATCTTATAATTTTCCATTAAAAATATCCCTGGGGTATTGATGCAGCAGCAATTATGAAACAGTTATAAATGAAAGACAATCTATATTGTATAAAACTGACAAAAGGATATTTTAAATCTCAGGGTTAAAAACACACACATCAGAGTCCACAGTAAAATGCAGAATTTATGAACTGCAATTGGCATCTGGTTTTGACATTTAAGCTACTCATATTCCTTGAAAATACAGAATCAGGAATCTGGAGTAAGGGAACATTTTAAGGAACATATGTTACAGAGCAGTAGGTGTCAAATACTTTCTACTTTAAGTTATTCTAGGGGTTTAATATGACCATTAGGAACATGGCAAGACTTCTGAGGATTTGGGTGGCAGAGAAGGCTGGCTATAGTTTATTTAGAAGATTCAAGAGAGTCCTATTAAGAGTTTCTTTGTTAACTCTCAATGGGACAATTTGCCCTAGGGGTGCTATCATGTAACCCCCCATGTAAGAGGAAGCTCTTGGCCCTCATATGACTATTGAATTGAGAGGGGCTGATATGTAGGGACACTCCACATTGGAGGAGTGGAATGGGTGGGAGAAAGAGGAAAGGGTGGGAAGGTGGAAACAACACTATGATGGAGATATAACTTGAGCTAATAAATAAACATTATATTTTTTAAAAAGAGTTTCTTTGTTAAATGAAAGCAGCACTGGGCAGTGTGTACATCCTGATCTTACTGATCCAAATATTTCCTTTGGAGTAAACATCGATCACTTTCAAAGAGTGTTTCTTATGGTCTGATTTAAATTCAGCATCAGGAGGAGTAAACAGATTCCAGGGAGAAGGTATCATCCGATGACAGGAACTGAAAAAGGAGCAAATGACTAAATATGCAGATATTTCTTGCTTCCTCTTGGGGATGCTGAGGTGAGAAGCCTCAATGTTGGAATGACTCAAAAAGTCCTGCAGAAACCAAATATAATAGAAGATTTCTGCTTATATCCTACAAAGTTAATCGGCTTCTGATGGTGGATAACTACCACAGAACAAGTCAAGGAAGAACTTTTCCTTTCCCCTTGAGTCCTTTCTGTCTGTATGCTCCAACTTTGAAAGAATCAAGAACCTCAGTATCAATATATTGCAAGCTAAGTAAATAAAGAACCCTTGTTTATAAACATAGTTATGTTTCTTTGAGGCTATAGTTTGATTATAACATTTCTCCCTTTTCTTTCCTACCTCCAAACCATCCCATATACCCTTCCCTGTTCTCCTTCCAGCCCATGGCAATTAATTGTTACTATATATGCACACGTATATATGCATATATACTGCATATATACGTGTGCATATATTTGCATGCAATTAACACACACACTCCAACTATAACCCTCTCAGCCATCTAAAGTTACCTGCATATATGTTTTCAGAGCTGAACACTTAGCACTGGACAACCAATTGTTGTGTAATACATACATGACTACCTTTGCAAATTATCTAGTCTGTAGTATTTTGTAATAGCAACTGAGTGGTCTAAGGAAGTAAAGGATAACTTGTGTTTCTTGCCTGGAGTAGAAATCTGTTTTCACTCAGACTCAATTTGTTCTAGGAGACCTCCAGATGGTGCATGGGAATTTTGGGACTCCTCCTCCTCCATAGTCCAAAACCTTAGAATGAACCTGTATCTGTGGTGCACATATTTGTGCAAGAGATATGTGCGTGTTGGTTCTGTTTCTCTGCAGTCCTTGTCTGATAAATATTCTATGCTACTTCTTCTTTCAGAATGACAAGAACAACAAAGGCAGCATTCGTGTTGCTCCTTTCAGACCCCTGGTCCTCCTAGTTTCCTCCCCATCCCTGAGACTAACTTAAGATTTTTTTTTTATTTTAGTTACATGTACATTTGTGAGTATGTATCAGAATGTGCATATGAGTTCAGGTGCCTCCAGAGGCCAGAAGAGGCTCTCAGGATATAGGATCACCAGGAGCTGGAGTTACAGATGATTACATACCTCTTGATTTGTCTGGGAGGAATCGAACTCTGGTTCTTTGCAAGAGCAGAATGTATGCTTAATCCCTGAGCATAAATCACAATTTCAGAGTGGTATCTTAAGCCATAGCAAGTAATGGCAAGTTAAAACATCTTGATTGAAATTGTGGGAAAGGATGTTAACATCTCCCTAAACAATTTCTCTTGGAAGGTGACCTCTGTGTCTTTGCTTATACAAGAAACTGTCTGTTCTCAGCCCTGACCAGACAGTAGAGGTCATACAATCTCTGCAGCTCATATTCACATGGAATGGAAGTTTATTTCCAAGTTACAGACCTTTTTTTTTCTTCAGCTCCCACATAATACATGCATATGTATGCGTGTGCCTGCACACACATGCACAGAAACACACACATACATACATAACACACACACCTTTTATGATTATCTTAAAGAAATTTTAATAGGTGTAATGTACATATATTTTCCCAAGGCATATTGTTGTGGTAATTCAATGTTCAAATGTATAGGGTAGGCTCTGCAAAGAGATGATTGGAGGCTTATTTTGGATAAGAGAAGGCATCATAGTCATACCAAGTGAGGAATTTCCTTTTAGCCCTGGCTCTGCTCCACTGTGATCAAATCCTCTTCCATAATTAAGGATCTGCTACCCTTTTGGAAGTATGCTTACTAGGATGCAAAGCCATTCTGCCACCGAAGACAGAAGCCCTAGAGACTGGGAGACAACGTATGACACACACAAATGCTTTCTACTTCAATCACTGTCTTGCTTTGCTTTGCCAATCTGCATCTGACAATAAAAATGACGCAACAGCATAGCGTTGGCTTCTTTATTTCCATGGTTTCTTGGGGATTTGATATTTCTTTTTGATTGCTTCTGTAAAATAATGAGTCTCAGATTTGGTTGTGGAATGCAGAATGTTCCAGATGCTCCATAGGCTTGGTTTTCTTCAAAGGGATAATTTTCAGTGACATTGGAAAAGTAAGGAAAATCCCAGCTTCAGACCAAAGCTTAATAGTGACCATCACCAAAGAACAAACTGGGCCATAGAGGCAACTCATGCCTACATCATCTCTTTTCTATTTTTACATCAGCCTCCACTAGATTCTCTGTCTCTCTGTCTCTGTCTTTGTCTCTCTCTCTCTCTCTCTCTCTCTCTCTCTCACACACACACACACACACACACACACACACACACACACACACACACGGCAGTGGGTGGAGGGAGCACTTGGAAAACTACCTGACTGAAATGGGGTTTCTGAAATGTAGTTGTTTGTATATTAGTATGAACAAAGTTGCTTTCTGGAGTTTAAATCCATTCTAATTTTTAAAATACATGAAAACAGTTAAGTGAAACATCTTCAAAATCCTGCCTTTTAAGAACAAACATTTACTAGCTCAAGGACTGAGGTATGCCATTTTAGGTCCCTTTGCCCTGGTTTTCTTATGAGTGTGATCAGAACTGTCAATCTCATAGGGTAACCTGAAAAAAAAAATAAGAGTGCAAATGTACAAATACTATGCATGCTCATAGTGAAGGGAGATGGTACCATGCCGGGGAAGGCCAGCAGCGCAGAACACACAGCATAGACACAGAAGTCACAGGATCCTGGACTAATTCATGCTTCTGAAGGGCCAGGTATGTGGACTTTGATTATCAATCAGTAAATAGTAGAAAGGTCACATACTAGCCTTGTCCCTTAATAGAGATTTGTCATTATCCAACTTCTTCCTCCTTTATAACTAAACTGTTTCCTCTCTTTAAAACAGAAGTGAGCTTCTCTACTATCATCAAAGGTAAACCTCTGATGTTCCCCCATGAAGAAAGGAAAATGGAAAAATCAAAAGAAATCAAGCAAATAGCACAGCTGTATGTGCAGAAAGAACTGAGGAGATTTAAAGAAGGAAGCAAACTATATACAGAAAAGAATGGTAGCTGCGGTTTCCAGTAAACAAAATGAGCGAGTGCTTTAAGTAAACACAATACCACTAAGCACTAAGGAAGTTGCATGGCTAGAGAGGGGGGAGAGACTTCAGAAATTTGAACCACTGAAAATTAGTTAACATTTCACAAAAACATCAAAATCTGCCAGTACTTTGTAGACAGGATATCCATCAGCCCAGACAAGTAGGAAGACAGGTGATGAAAATGTCTATGCTCACTTATCACAAGCCAGCTGTTTATGGTATATGTTCCCCAGGGGTTGTGGAGGCTCTGATTTCTGAATGCACCAGCTTTTAGACAGACATTCTGCAGCAGATCTTAACAATAGCAGCAATGAAGCAAACTCACAGATTCCAGCAGCCTGTATCAGCCGTGTCTGATAGCTAGGCTACAATATGTAGGCCTCAAAATTTCAAAACAAAATGAGTAATATACCAGATGCATATTTGGGGAAAATATTGCATTGTTACTTGGTACATTTTCTGGAGAAAATTTGAATCACTAAGTCTCATCTGACGCCTTAGATGAGACTTAGTGATTCAGTTATGGGAATGCAGCGGTTTATGTTTTGAGTATGAGAGGTGTCATTTTAAGATAAAGATGATTTTAAAATAAAGGCTGGGAGATGGCTCCTTGGGCAAAGAGCTTGCTCTAGAAGCCTGATGAGATGATTTTGGATCCCCAGAGATGGAGGGTACAGAGATTGTGTGCCTCAGATGAGCCAGGTGACTAAGCTAGGACTTTAATTTGCTCCAACTCTCTTTACATGAATATTCCTGTGGCTTTCTCTTTAGTCCATATGAACTATATTATAATGCTCAGACCAATGCCAAATACTGCCTGCCATTCTAAAACATAGATTTAAAAAATCTCACCTTGAAAATATTTTTGTGACCCTAGTAATCATTTACCAATTGCCTACATTCAAAAAGACAATAAATAATGGCTTTATCTTTTAATGTTTTTCTGTCTACAGACTATTTAGAAATTCAGTCCAGAGGCTTTAAAATAAAATGATAAATTATGATACCTGAAGTAGCTTAGCCAAGTGTCTGTTCAGAGGATACAGTCCACATACAAAATAACACTCACTTCTGACACCAATTATGAGGTTATTTGGAGTCCCCAAGACACTTTCTGTTTCTGTAATTCCCCAAAGGGACTATGGGAACTCACTAAAGGTTGTTGTCCTCCATGTTGTAGTTTATTATAGAGACAGGATGCAATTTTGAATCAATTGAGGAAAGATATTTGGGACAGAAGCAGGAAAGATACTAAAAATTTTGCTGTCTTTTCCTAAGGAGTCAGGAAGAGATTACTCATCAGGCATCAAAGGTGACAATATACATTCTCCTAAGCCCTAGAGATTTTACTGAGCTCAGAGATGTACTACCCATATACTCTCCCAGAGGTCATGATCACAATTTTACTCTTTTCTTCCTTCTGAGCAAAGCTCAAACCACATGATCGGTAAATCACGCTATTGGATGTAAGGTGACCAATGCCCCCAGGCAAACGAAGATACCAGTCCAAACATGAAAAGGCAGACAATGAGAAGTTAGCACTTTGTCCAAAATCTGGATAAAGTTAGTCTTTTACTCCACAAGATCCAAGTGTAAGATGGGACATTCAATTCACTGGAAATTCTCATTAGGTCCTTAAGGAAGATAGAGACTGTTGATGAAGCTTTGTAGATTCACCTGAAAGGGGCATGATATACTCACCAGTAAAAGTAAGGCAAGTATTGCGGGTCTATCTGTTGGAATGCAATTTGTCTCCTGTTTCAGCAAACGGTTTTAAGAAGGTATTATTTGTAGACTATAAAATTTACCCATTTCAATTGTGAAATTCAGTATTTTCAGTAAGCATATAAAATCGAGTTGTAGTAAGCCTACTGTGTGGTCAGTTGAAACACATTATAGATTCCTCCCAGATATCACCTAAATGTGTAGACTTAACTCTGAGTCACCGATAAGGTATCAGAATCACATTTAGGAAGGAAATCTAAGCATCTGCCCTTGGTGCCATTTAACCAAGAGTAAGAGTGAGTCCTGATTTGAATTCTCTACTTTACCTTCCCTGAATCTTCTGCCACCCCTGTCTGTCTAAAGTGTGGGTCTCCTTCTGTGTCTGCCTGGCTCATCTTCTGAACCTTTCTATCTCTGTGTCTGTGTCTGTCTGTCGTGTCTGTCCCTACAAAGGGCTTTTACTCTCTCTTTTATTGAACAGCACAGAAAGTATCACAAGGGGAAGGAATAGGGGAACTTTACAGAGAACTTTGACAGAATTTTAGATTGGATTAACTCATGGACTCCAACTGATTCCAATGGACGCAGATATGTAATAAACATCATTGTTTATCAAACAATATCCATATGCTACTTTCAGCATTTATAGTGGCTATCTATTTTATAAGACTGTTTCCAGACTCTATTCTGTTTCCAGCTAATGATTATCATAGCACACATGCGAGCACACATGGATTGCTCTGGGTCAGGGGTATGGAAGGGTACATAACTTAAGATTACAGTTTTGCCTTAGCTTATGATCCCTGCCGGTTGTGGTGGCGCACGCCGGTAGGATTTGCTGAAGGAGGCAGAGGCAGGAGGATCACGAGTTCGAGGCCATCCTGGGTAAAAGTTGATCACATGTAAAATCCAGGGCAAGTAAGTTTTATTGTTACATTGTTCTCTTAAGGGCAGGTTAAACAAACAGGCCAGTGCACAGTAGGATACCAGTCTTAAATGACCTTAACAAATGTATGATTATCTCTGGCTATAAGGCCCATTAGTATCATAATGCAATACCATACCACTATCCTGAACAATTAAGTCTGTGTCCACTATTACTTGGTCCTTCTTCTCAGCCCCAAACAACTCTTGAACCCCTCCATGGATCTTCATAATTAAACTTTTCTGAACACTGTGCCTAAATGGAAACTCATAGTATGTAGCCTTCTCTATTAAACTTTTTAGCATAATGTTTTTGAGATTCATTCGTGTCCCATGAATTGAGGATTCGATCCTTTTCACTGATAAATTGTATTCCACTGCATGAATATATCCTGTTTTGTTTATTCATCCTCCACCAGAACTGGACTTTAAACTCTTGAATTTTTTCCAATTATGTTGGATGTCCCTGGTGTGAATAACCTTTCAGTTGACAATTTTTGTGCTTGTTTTTAAAAGAAACTTTCACAGTGGATGTTGGGTGTTTACATGCCACCAGGACGTATGGGGATTCAAGTTCTTCCACATATTTGCCACCACCTGCTACAGTTTCCCCTCTATTACAAGCACTATTGTGGTACTACCATTTGAGTGACTCCCAGTGCAAGTTGAAGATTAGAATCTTAATCCCCCAAGCCAGATCCTAATGGTAACTGAATAGGGCCTGTGAAGAGTAACTAGCATTATGCAAGTGTCTTACATTGGAGGCCCCATGATGGCATTCATGGCTTGAAGAGGAGGAGAACAGTGACCAAAGCTTATATGTTTGCTCTGTCTTTCTATATGATGACATAGCACAGAGGTCCTCACTGTTGGCTGGGTCCTGATTCATCTCAACCTCTGAACCTGTGATTTAAACAAGCCCCGTTGTTTACAAACTACCCAGTCTATGGCACTCAGTTATTGCAACAGCAAGCAGACTGAGACAAATATGTAAGGAATAAGTTCACAGTGCTCTTTAGGCCGGTTATGTGGCATTGGAAAGCATGGATTTTACTGGGGTGTTCACCAAAGGAAATGCCAAGTTCAGTAGTAAGTATTGCTTGGCTGCCCTTCCTCTGGAGGACCGACCTCACTGTGTTTGTTCTTGTTAAAGCCTTGAGATCTTGTACCTGCTACTTCTTGCTGTGGTTGGCAAATAACAGCTCCAAGCCTTTTTCGCTTCACACAGCTGTCACATCTTTTTTATGTTTCTGGGAGTGAACCACATTGCTGTTTCTCTGTCATGGTGTTTGTATCTTTCAAAAGAGACTGTAGCAAGAGTAGAGTGCATGAGATATGAACAGGAATCCCACCAGGGTAGATGTGGAATCCCAACAGGGTAGATGTAACTGTAACTGTTATTGTTGCTTGTAGATAAATGATCAAAGCCCTCAGTGCAGAGTGGAAAAGAAAACTACCCCGTAGCTCAAATGTGATTGGGTGACCTCTGCATTCACTTTAATTCATAACAGAAAAATTCCAGACTTGGCTAACCTCTAAGAAAAGCCATGCTGCAGAGCAGAGGCCGGCAGCCCAGAGTAGAGACCAGTGGAGAGAGCAGAGGCTGGCATGGAGCCCACCCTGGAAGTGGGCATGAGCCACTCAAATACCTAGCGAGTAGCTCACAGATAAGGGTATTCACAAGCCACCTGAGCACCCAGCTTCCACACCAGCCTTCCATATAGGAGAATTGTAGGACCACCTCAATTTATCTCCAGCAGAGTGGCAATCTGGGAGGCACAAGCATATCTGGGATTACCCAGAAAGGTGTTGGACATACAGGTCCCTCTACTGGATATATAATTACAAGGAAGAACATTGTGCCCAGACAGGGCAGAGGGCTGCTCTTCCTGTACCCAGTACAGTGTCCTGCAGGTCTCATCACTGTAGGGCCTTGGCAGGCAGCCCCAACTGCCAGATAGAGGTACCTCCCAGCTTTCTGAGCACCCAGCATTCACACAGTCACTCCAGAACCAAAAAGAAAATCATCAGTGCCACTGAAACAGTATGATCAGAGTGGGCTGAAAGGTGGGTGGTCAAGTTAAAAGGCTGCAGAACTCCACTGAGTCTAAGCCCAGGGGATGGTGTTCATATGGGAGCCTGTGAACCTTGCCCCTGTCTTCAGCATCTACTGCTCCTGTGTGGAAGCAGCACGTTCTTGGCCTTTGTACACTGCCCAAGTGATACAGACTACAAGGGCTTACTGCTTAGGGCCAAGAGGCACAGAGGTGCCCTGGGGATGACTTAGAAGAAGCCACCTGGGAGGACCATGACCACAGACCTGACTCTCAGACAAGACACATAAACGGCAGGAGTTCTGCAGCTCTAGTTTACAATCTATGGTCCTCCGAGCCCCACCAACATCACTAGGAAGACATGCTAGAACCCGAGACCCTGAAGGATGGAATAACTCATCCCACCCAATCCCCAACCTGAGTCCCCAGTTGGGACACAACAGGAAAGGGTGAACTTCAGGGGGCCCACTGAGACCCAGGCCCATCTCAAGACCCCACCTAGTTTGTGCTAACCTACAGACCACCAAGATTATACAGACTCTACACCAGAGCTCCCTCCTTGGCAACATGTCCAGAAGACATCAGGAACAATCATCTAAGGGTAATGAGATGGCTAAAGATCAGCAAAAGAAAAAACTGATAAAAATAAGGGAAATGTGACTCCAACAAAATCCAGTGAAGTTAACACAGCAAGCCCGGAACATCCCACCACAGCTGAAACACATGAAAATGATGACAAATCTATACTAAGGAAAATGATGGAGTCCTTACAAGAAGAAATTAAATCCCTGAAAGAACGTAGAGAATCCTCAATTTTACAAATGAAAGCAATGGAGAATACCATTAGCGACTTCCAAGCCAACTCAGCCCAACATGAATGGGAAAGAAACAAGGCAATGAAAGATTTGAAAGATTTGCAGACGTCAACCAAATTAGAGCAGGAAATGTATAAAATGAATAAAACTGTTCAAGATTTGAAATTGGAAGTGGAAGCAATAAAAAAAAAAAAATACAAGCTGAGACAATCCTGGAGGTGGAAAACCAAGGGATGAGAACAGGAACTACAGACATGACATAAATACCAAAATAGGATACAAGAGATGGAAGACAGAAACTCAGGTGTAGAAGATTCGATTGAATAAATCAGTACAACAACCAAAGAAAATGAGAAATCTAAAAAAGTTCTCACTCACTACATCCAAGAAATCAAGGATTCAATGAAAAGACATAACCTAAGAATTATAGGCATAGAGGAAAGAGAAGATTTTGGACTTCAAGGTCTAGGAAACATCTCCAATAAAATCATAGAAGAAAACTTCCCAAACCTAAAAAAAGAGATGCCAATAAACTTCCAAGAGATATTCAGAACACCAAACAGATTAGACCAGAAAAGAAATTCAATTCCTCTTGCCACATAATTGAAACTCCAAATGTACAGAACAAAGAAAGAATATTAAAAGGTGTAAGAGAAAAAAGGTCAAGTAACATATAATGCCAGACACATCAGAATTACACCTGACTTCTCCTCAGAAACTTTAAAAGCCAGAATGTCCTGGGCAGTCATCTAAAAGCTCTAAAAGAACATAGGTGCCAGGCCAGGCTTGTATACCCAGCAAATCTCTCTATCAGCATAGACAGAGAAAACAAGATATTCCATGACAAAACCAAATTTAAACAGTATCTACCCACAAATTCAGTCCTACAGAATATCCTAGAAGGAAAATTCCAGCCAAGAGAAGATAACTACCCCCAAGAAAAGAGAGGAAGCAAAAAACGCCACTGCAGCTAAGCCAAAAGAAACACACAACCACCAGCTACATCAAAATAACAGGAAATAACAACCTTTGGTCATTAACATCCCTCAACATCAATATACTCAACTCCCCAATAAAAAGACACAGGCTTACAGAATGGATTCATAAACAAGACCTATTATTTTGCTGCATACAAGAAATGGCATCTCACTAACAAAGATAGATGCTACCTCAGAGTAAAGGGCTGGGAGAAGGTTTCCCAAGCAGATGGATCCAGGAAGTAAGCTGGAGTAACCACCTTAATATCAAATAAAATAGTCTTTCAACTGAAGTTAATAAAAAAAGATATGGAAGGGCACTACATACCCATTAAAGGAAAAATTCATCAAGATTACATCTCAATACTAAATATCTATGCCCTAAATAAAAGGGCATCAACATTTGTAAAAGAAATTTTTCTAAAGCTTAAATCACATATTGATTCCCACATATTAGTAATGGGAGATTTCAACACCTTACTCACATCAATGGACAGGTTATTGAGACAGAAACCAAGCAGAAAAATAATGACTCTAACAGAGGTCATGAACCAAATGGACCTAACAGATATCTACAGAACATTTCATCCAAATGCAAAAGAATACTCCTTTTCAGCACCACATGAAATGTCCTCCAAAATCGACCATATACTCAGACACAAAGCAAGCCTCAACAGATACAAGAAAATTGAAATAACCCCTTGTATCTTATCAAACCACCATGGAATAAAGCTGGACTTCAACAAACACAGAAATAACAGAAAGCCTACACACTCATGGAAACTGAACAGCTCTCTACTGAATGACTACTGGGTCAGGGAAGAAATAAAGAAGGAAGTCAAAGACTTCTTAAAATCCAATGAAAATGAAGGCACAACATACCCAAACCTATGGGACACAATGAAAGCTGTGCTGTAAGGAAAATTCAGAGCATTAAGTGCCTTCAAAAAGAAAATTGTGACAGCTCATATTAGCAAATTAACAGCAGAACTAGAAGAACTGGGGGAAAAAAAAAGAAGCAAACATTCCAAAGAGGAACAGAAGGCAGGGAATCATCAAACTTAGGGCTGAAATTAACAATTTATTAAGAGAGGAAAGTGAGGAAAGAAGATGGCGGCAACCTACACTGACGCATTTTGAATGCGGGGGAAAAAAGAGCCATAAAAAACACAGAGTTATTGGGCACTGTGCAAAAACCGGAGGGGCTAGACCCTCCCGGGAACACTCACAGCTCCCAAGGGACTGTTAAAAGTCCCAGGGCAAGGCTCTCCCCCATCTCTCGCAGACACGGAAGCCACTAAACCCGGGATTCTGGAACTCCCATTTGGAGAGGCACCTGGTAAGATCGATCCCAACTTACAGCAGGCAGGATCAGAGGCCACTTGGCCATAGATCGCTGGCCTATTGGGCTCCCCACACCTCAGGTAGAACTTATACCCACTTAAAAAACTTTGCGAGATAGTGGAAGGCTTAGCAAGGAACAAACAGAGGGCTCAGCAGGTGGTCTGCAGCCGCTCGTGAAGCGGAGGGCGGGAGGTTCCAAGAGAGCGCGGGAAGCTGGGAACACAAAGGCGGGTGGGAGGGGCCGAATCCCGCGCACTTACGGCAGCGCAGCTGGGAGGGAGCCCGGCTGGCAGGGCCAAATCCCCGCGAACCCACAGCAGGTAAACTGGGGAGAGAGACAGGCATGGGCGGGACCAGGTATCCGTGCACCCACGGCTGAGCTGCTGGGGCGAGAGGACCACTCAGGCGGCCGGGGGATCCGGGGTTTGGGGTACCCACGGACTAGCAGCCAGGGAGGCGCAGACAGGAAGGGAATCAGGCACAGAGGCTAGACCTGTGGCGAGAAGCCTAGTGAGAAACCAGAAATCAGGAACATAGCTGTATTCTGGAAAGTCCAGACATATTAGGTGTGGAGCCAGACCCTGTCAGCCTCCGTGATGACAAACAAAGCCCACAGAATCTGTGCCTGGGCAAACAGGTCCATACCATCAGAACCATTACAGGCTGATAACTCAGGGTGCAACATAGAGAAGTCTGAATTGGGAGCAGTGAAACAATCCTGGTCCATTACTCACAACCTGGGAATAGACTGCACCAGCTCACAGTGACTCAGGCGATGAAAACCACAGTGACCCTGAAATCCCCCTGTAAGCAACGACAGATAGCCAAGTAACACGTCCCCTGCACCAAATCATCCACTGTGGTTCCAAGCACAGAAAACAGACAGCTAAACGCATCCAATGGCCACAGGTCAAAAAAAAAATAGAAATCAAGGAAATATGACTCCAACAAAGCAGAATTATCCTAGCTCATCCAATTCGGATGACCACACACCAACAGAAACACATGAAAACGTTGACAATTCTGCATTATGGAAAGTGATAGAGTCCCTGCAAGAAGAACTTAAATCTATGAAGGAATTCAAAGAAGCCACAATTCTACAAGTCACAACAAGGAACAACACCATTAAAGAGCTCCAAGCCAAGGTGACAGAGCTTGAACAGGAAAAGGACAAGGCTATGAAAGATTTTCATACAAAAACAAGCAAGCTGGAGAAGGTAATGTACAAAACGAACAAAACCATACAAGACATGAAAATAGAAATAGAAACAATAAAGAAAACACAGTCAGAGTTAAAAGACGAAGTGGAGAACCTAGGGAAGAGAACAGGAACTACGGATGTGAGTATCAACAATAGGATGCAAGAGATGGAAGACAGGATCTCAGGCATGGAAGATTCAGTGGAAGAAATCAGTACAACATCCAAAGAAAATGAGAAGGCTAAAAAATCTCTCACCCACAACATCCAAGAAATCAAGGACTCAATGAAAAGACGGAACCTAAGAATTATAGGTATAGAGGAAAGAGAGGTCCAGGAAATATTTTAACAAAATCATAGAGGAAAACTTCCCAAACCTGAAAAAAGAGATGCCAATAAAAATCCAAGAGGCTTACAGAACACCAAACAGATTAGACCAGAAAAGAAACTCCTCTCGCCACATAATAATTGAAACACCAAATGTACAGAACAAAGAAAGAATATTAAAAGCTGTAAGAGAAAGAGGTCAAGTAACACACAATGGCAGACCAATCAGAATTACACCTGACTTCTCCTCAGAAACGTTAAAAGCTAGAAGGGCCTGGTCAGATATACTACAAGTCCTGAGAGATCATAAGTGCCCAGCCAGACTACTTTACCCAGCAAAACTCTCTATCAACATAGATAGAGAAAACAAGATATTCCATGACAAAATCAAATTTAAACAATATCTACCCACAAACCCAGCCCTACAGAAAATCCTAGAAGGAAAATCCCAACCCAGAGAAGAAAACTCCACCCAAGAAAACAAAGGGAATAGAAAACCCCTCAGCAACTAAACCAAAAGAGGCACAGGACCACCACCTATACCAAACTAATGGGAAATAACAACCGCAGGTCACTAATGTCCATCAACATCAATGGACTCAACTCCCCAATAAAAAGACATAGGTTTACAGAATGGATCCACAAGCAAGACCCTTCCTTATGCTGTATACAAGAGACACATCTAACTACGAAAGATAGACACTACCTCAGAGTAAAGGGCTGGGAAAAGGTTTTCCAAGCAAATGGACCCAGGAAGCAAGCTGGAGTAGCCATCCTAATATCAAACAAAACAGACTTCCAACTGAAGTTAATGAAGAAAGACAAAGAAGGGCACTATATACTCATTAAAGGGAATATTCATCAAGAGGAAATCTCAATACTGAACATCTCTGCCCCAAATACAAAGGCACCTACTTTCGTAAAAGAAACACTTCTAAAACTTAAAGCGCACATCGATCACAACACATTAGTAGTGGGAGACTTCAACACCCCACTCACAACAATGGACAGATCATCAAGACAGAAGACAAACAGAGAAATATTGAGTCTAACAGAGATCATGAAACAAATGGACCTAACAGATATCTACAGAACGTTTCACCCAAACACAAAGGAATACACCTTTTTCTCAGCACCCCACGGAACCTTCTCCAAAATCGACCACATAGTTGGTCACAAGGATAGTCTCAATAGATACAAGAAAATTGAAATAACACCTTGTATCTTATCAGACCACCACGGAATAAAGCTGGTCTTCAACAGCAAAAGAATCAACAGAAAGCCTACACACACATGGAAATTGAACAGCTCCTTACTGGATGACCACTGGGTCAGGGAAGAAATAAAGAAGGAAATCAAAGACTTCTTAAAATCCAATGATAATGAAGACACAACGTACCCAAACCTATGGGATACATTGAAAGCTGTGCTACGAGGAAAGTTCATAGCACTAAGTGCTTTCAAAAAGAAAATTGTGACAGCTCATACTAGTGAACTAACAGCTAAGCTGGGTGAATTGGAAAAAAAAGAAACAAACACTCCCAAGAAGAGCAGAAGGCAGGAAATCATCAAACATAGGGCTGAAATCAACAACTTAGAATCAAAAAGAACTATACAAAGAATCAATGAAACCAAGAGTTGGTTCTTTGAGAAAATCAACAAAATAGACAGACCCCTAGCCAATTTAACTAAAAGGCAAAGGGAAAGAACACAAATCAACAAAATCAGAAATGAAAAGGGAGAAATAACAACAGACATTGAGGACATCCAGAAAATATACGGGCATTACTTTAAAAATCCATATTCCACTAAATTTGAAAACCTAAGCGAAATGGACAATTTCCTCAATAAATTCCACCTACCAAAACTAAATCAAAATCAGATTAACAGCTTAAACAGCCCAATAACACCTAAGGAAATAGAAACAGTCATTAATAATCGCCCAACCAAAAAAAGCCCAGGGCCAGATGGCTTTAGCACGGAATTCTACCGGACCTTCAAGGAGGAACTAACACCATTACTTTTCAAACTCTTCCACCACATAGAAACAGAAAGATCACTGCCAAACTCATTCTATGAGGCCACTGTCATTCTGATTCCTAAACCACACAAAGACTCAACAAAGAAAGAGAACTTCAGACCAATCTCCCTCATGAACATAGATGCAAAAATACTTAATAAAATACTAGCAAACCGAATTCAAGAACACATCAAAAGTATCATACACCATGATCAAGTAGGCTTCATCCCTGGAATGCAGGGATGGTTCAATATATGAAAGACTATCAATGTAATTCACCACAAAAACAAGATGAAAGAAAAAAACCACATGATAATCTCACTAGATGCAGAAAAAGCATTTGACAAAATCCAACACCCCTTCATGCTAAAAGTTCTGGAGAGAATGGGCATACAAGGACCATACCTAGAAATAATAAAGGCAATATACAGCAAGCCAGTAGCCAACATCAAATTAAATGGAGAGAAGCTTGAAGCATTTCCTCTAAACTCAGAGACAAGACAAGGATGTCCACTTTCACCATATCTCTTCAATATAGTACTTGAAGTCCTTGCTAGAGCAATAAGACAACTAAAGGAGATCAACGGGATAAAAATTGGAAATGAAGAAGTCAAATTATCCCTATTCGCAGATGATATGTTAGTATACATAAGCGACCCCAAAAACTCCACCAAAGAACTCTTACAGCTGATAAACAACTTCAGCAAGGTGGATGGATACAAAATTAACGCAAAAAAATCAGAAGCCTTTCTTTATACAACAAACAAATATACCGAGAAAGAAATAAGGGAAACAACCCCCTTCACAATAGCCACAAACAACATAAAATACCTGGGGGTAACTCTAACCAAGCATGTAAAGGACCTATATAACAAGAACTTCAAGCCCCTGAAGAAAGAAATGGAAGAGGCCTTTAGAAGATGGAAAGATCTCCCATGCTCATGGATAGGTAAGATCAATATAATAAAAATGGCTATCCAACGAAAAGCAATATATAGATTTAATGCAATTCCTATCAAAATACCAACACAATTCTTTATAGACCTGGAAAAAGCTATTCTCAACTTCATATGGAACAACAAAAAGCCCAGAATAGCTAAATCAATCCTGTACAATGAAAAAACATCTGGAGGTATCACCATCCCAGATTTCAAGCTATACTACAGAGCAACACTAATAAAAACAGCATGGTACTGGTATAGAAACAGACCAGTGGATCAATGGAATCGAATTGAAGACCCAAACATGGATCCACACACCTATGGCCAACTAATATTTGACAAAGAAGCCAAAAACGCACAATGGAAGAAGGACAGCATCTTCAACAAATGGTGCTGGTCCAACTGGATATCCACTTGCAAAAGAATGAAATTAGACCCATACCTATCACCTTACAAAATTTAAGTCCAAGTGGATCAAAGACCTTAACATAAGGCCGGCACACTAAAGATACTAGAAGAAAAAGTAGGAGAAACCCTCGAACTCATTGGCACAGGTGACAACTTCCTGAACAGAACACCAACAGCTCAGGACCTGAGATCAACAATCAATAAATGGGACCTCATGAAACTGAAAAGCTTCTGTAAGGCAAAGGACACTATCATTCGAACAAAACGGCAACCAACAGACTGGGAGAAAATCTTCACCAACCCCACATCTGATAGAGGGCTATTATCTAAAATCTACAAAGAACTCAAGAAACTAAATGCCAAGAAACCAAATAATCCAATCAAAAAATGGGAGATGGAGCTAAATAGAGAATTCACAAAGGAGGAATCCCTAAGGGCTGAGAGACACCTGAAGAAATGTTCAACATCCTTAATCATCAGAGAAATGCAACTCAA
>CAJQZJ010034140.1:161714-174561 GCA_907164525.1 Lophiomys imhausi
ACAAAGATCAATGCCTATGCGGCCCAATACAATCTTAATATTGTGTCATCTTCTATTTTTTTTCACATGCCTTTACATGTATGTACTTGCTTATGTGCACATAACAGCTTCTTACACAACTAGAAGAAAAACAGTTATCTTCCTTGCTCAAGATGGACATACTAGCTTCAAATGTACCTCCTTCTGGGAGGAAAGTGTAAATAAGCACCGTGAGACTTTGGTGGCTATATTATACACACACACACACACACACACACACACACACACACACACACACACCATGCTGAGTTTTCTGTTTGTTGAACCCAGAAAGAGTACAATCGGTCCCCACCCCACCGAACCTCTACCCCTGTATAAAGGATATAAAAGCTTGGCACTCTCCATAGTCTACCTGACAAAATCTTTCCTGAAGGGTGGTATCTCCTAAGGCAACACAGACTGCTCAGGTTCTCTGAGGCCTTTGGTCTACCTCCCTGTTGTCTTCCTGCCTTGCACCGTCTGCCACATTACTCTACAGCCTTTCTAATGTGAGACTCTCCTAACTCAAGTCGTTTTGATTTGTTCTTCTGCTTTGTTTCAGCTTCTTGCAGATTCCCTCTGCTAGACGTTGTGCTGCTGGGGTTAATTGAGGATTCATGCTCAGACTTGAGTCAGGTTTCTTTCCAGTTTCTGATTCCATTTAGCCCCTGGTTCTCTGTACACTCAGCGCCACCTCTGGTCATCAGCAGGAACTGCAAGCCAGCCAAGTTCAGACTCATTCTTAGACCTTAAAGACTCTAGGTTTGTCTGGACCACGGCTCTTATATTTAATGCTTTTATGAACCTGCGAAAGGAGCTGACACTCTCTGGCTGCTACACTTTCTGCCCCCAGAGGAGCTTAATATGACTTTACGATCCCATCTTCCAACAAGAGGAAAATAATAGCAGACTAATAAGCTTGAGGCTAGCTATCCTTATAAATTATACTGTCTTGAGACTTTCTTCCTTTTGTTTTCCCCAAACAAATTCTGTCACTGGGATGTTTTATCTGTATCTATTTTGTAGTGCTTTGGTAGGCACCAGAAAAGTAAACAACTTCCTCAGTTTTTTTTTCTTTAATTATATGTGGCTTAGGTATTATGTTTTATTGCTTTTTAATTTGCTCTAACATCTGTTTTGCTCTATTTTCCCTATTTTTTTTCAGAATTATTATATCCACTACCATTTCCTTTCTATGAATCAGCACTTGTTTGAGTAGACAATTCCTACATACTTAAAAGACATATACTAAAACTTGTACTTAGATCAGGGCTAAATCAAATTCTGTGTTTTTATTTAAATAATATATAATATTTGAGCAAAATGTTATACCTTTGTTTTATAAAAGTATTTTTACTAAATGAAGGCATTTTCATGAAATTATTAAAATTATCACTTGTTCCTTTTGGGGGTTCTCCCCCATGATTTTGAAGAAAAAGAATCAATGAAAGCTGTAAGTATTAAAAGGCAAAATATTCACCTCCCATCTTCTTGCCCAATAAAGGAAGCTACTGCAGTATGCCATCCAAAAGGAAAAGTCAAATCTCACCCTGAAAAATGAAATAAACATGAGAGCCTGGGAGAATTCTAAAATGTAAAAATCCTTAATGGGTTTTAAATGACTGAGTGGCATCTGCAGTATAGTTATACTTTTTAAGTGCCTCTAAAATTTTGCGCCTCTCAGTATCAGCATGAAAATTAAATGCTTTGGAAGGCTTTTGTTGGCTCTGTCCTTATCTGCCTATGAGGAATCTGTCTTATTTATTGTGGTCTAAGCCACTTAGAAAAAAAGACCACCTTGAGATGGAGAGGTGTCTCAGTGTTAGGAGCACTTGTTACTCTTGCACAGGCCTGAGTTCTATTCCCAGCACCCATATCAGACAGCTCACAACTGCCTACAACCCCAGCCCCAAGGAATCAGACACTCCCTCTGAGAACTCACAGATAGACACACATGTACACACATCAATAAAAACAAATCCTTAAAAACAAGGTAAAGGGCCACCTGGACCTTTACATATGAGGCCATATGGCCTCCTAGCTTAGCACACCTTGCACACTACGAAAGATTCAGCCTTAGAGAGACCAGGCTCTTCATTGAACAGAGTAATTCAAGCTTCCAGTTTGAGGTGTGATCATCATGTTCACTGCATAGTGATTTCACATGGAAAAACAAAACCATACACCTTTCTAAGAACATGGAGGCCAGGATGGCACTGATCCTGAACTACTTCCATGGGAGGATCCTGCCATGTGGGAATTCTTTCGGTTCTAAAATGTGGTCTCTGTTTGTAGCTTATCTGTAAGCACAAGGACTGGGGTAAGAGCTGATCCAGGAAAACGAATACAAAAACCTTTATAACATTGAAAGGGAAAAAAGGAAAAGGATTGAATAAAACTTGCAATGTAAGCAAAGCAATAATGTAAATCTCTTAGTTATAGTTTATATTTAAACAAATGATTACTATTTCTACTACAGTAAAATGTTTATTTAAAAAATGTTAAAGGGCTAGTGAACCTATGAAGATGACCTAACCTACCAAGATTAAATCAATTCCTAGGAATAAAAGTGAACAGGTTTAACCATGTGAGTGGTTATAATAACTTTGCTCTTAATAAAAGAACATGCAAATTAAGATGGATTTTATTGACAACATGGACACAAACTTTGAAAGCATGTTTGATCAAATGTTAAAAAAAAAAATTGTAAGCTAAGTGTGGTGGCGCATGCCTTTAATCCCAGCACTCAGAAGGCAGAGGCAGGCAGATCTCTGTGAGTTCGAGGACAGCCTGGTCTACAGAGTGAGTCCAGGACAGCCAGGGTTACACAGAGAAACTCTGTGTCAAAAAAAAAAACAAAAACAAAAAACAAAAAAAAGTATAAAAAGCAGTTCCATCTACCTCCAGAGAGAGAAAGCAACATTGATCAAGAACCATGGAAGGTAATTTGAAAGGCTACAGTAAAATTTTATAGTACTTATCTTCTGACCTAGCAATTCCACATTCAAAAGCATATCCCAAAGAAATACTGACAAACACTTAAAACTGTATAAGGCATTTTGTTGTTGAGATTGTTGGTTAGAGAAACTTAATATACCTCAATGGGGAACTGTTTGAATTACTTTGTGTCGTCACAACAGATTACTATGTAGCAATAAAAATAAATGAGGACTATGTTTACATATTATTAGGGTTTGCTTTCAAGAAAATGTTTTTGTTTATGTTTTGTTTTGGTTTTTACTAATAAAAAACAAGATAAAATGAGTGGATATAATATGTTGCAATTTATTATTTAACAATGTAACATCAGTGCTGTGTGGGCTTTATATTTAAAAACAAAAATCATAAATATTTTTAAGGCATAAACATAAATGAGGAATTAGGAACGAGAAAAAGCAGTAGACACTAGATTTTAAAAACTAAACTTGAGCCGGGCGGTGGTGGCGCACGCCTTTAATCCCAGCACTTGGGAGGCAGAGGCACGCGGATCTTTGTGAGTTCGAGGCCAGCCTGGTCTACAAAGTGAGTCCAGGACAGCCAAGGATACACAGAGAAACCCTGTCTCGAAAAACAAAAAAAAAAAAAAAAACCAAACTGGGCTTTGGTTTGTAAATTAGAAAAAAAATGGTTTATGCAATGAAAAGCAATTTTAATTTTTAAAAAGCCTTTGGAAATGTTTTCTTGGATGCTGCTAATTAACCCCAAGACCTCATCCACGCTAAGAAATTGCTTTACCACTGAGTTAAAGCAAAGTCCTCCTGAGAAATGTTAAGAAAGTGAAATATACAAGCGTTTCGGTGATGAGCTACCTATGCAGAGGGGAAGACTGTACCATGTGACCTGGAAATGCAACAGATGTTTGTGTCACTAGTAAGGAGATCCAAGACAAACGACACAAAGGACTGGAAGAATAAATTGAACTATTTTTTAGAAATTGTATCATTAGCAGGAGGTTTCATAATATAATTCCAATATTATTGTGTATATAGTAAGAGATAACTTCAATAATATTTGTAATATTATTGTAATATTTCATCACAACCTGTGCATTTAGAACTCTCAGTGTAGGAGTAAGAGAACACAGGTAGGGTAGAAGAGTCTAATCAAAATCTCTACCATGTTCAATTTGAATTGGAAGTATAATTATGACACAATGTATTTCCTATTTTTTATTTCAAGAAATAAAATAACTCTTTGGAGAGATGGATGATTCCATTAAATAAATAAGCTGAGATTGAAATCTTTCGTTTTACACCAAACATTAAAGAAAGACTCCTATGATCTAACTAAAGAACTCAGGCAATCTAAAGAGTGTCCCCAACCCAAAATGGGACATTATAAACATCAGTAAGAAACATAAAAAAAAATGTAGGATCTTTTTTTTTTTTTTTTAGTTATTTTATTTGGGTTCTTACATCTACCATCTTTCTCTATCCCAATCCCCCAACACTGGGTAGGAGAGAAAGAAGGTTAGAGGGGAAAGGAATCAGACCTCTTTAGACTACTCCCTGCTGATCAGGTTCTTTGGGTTCCGAGGGGCAAGTACAATCTTCACCAGAATATCCAACAATAAAGCAATCCAGAAATCTAGGAATTCAGGAATCCAGCAATCCAGGAACCCAGCAATCCAGCAATAGCAAATGCAGCAGCAGGACCAACAGGAGGAGAAATCAACAACACCAGACACCAGCAACTGCAGGAGAAACAGCAGCCACCTCAGGCCCTCTCAGGACTCCCCCATTTGTACCTTCTCAAGAGTTCCCAGAATTAAACTATCTGCAGCTAGCAAAAATTATGCCCCCATCAGAGTATGAGACATATTATCTCCATATGCCACACCTCGGATTAAAACAAAAACATATTCACATAACATAACTGGGTTTTTGAAGAAATCAAAATTCTCACTACAAAAGAATGAAAGGGCTAGAGAAATGGAGCAAGAGTTAAGAGCACTTGCTGCTCCTCCAGGGAGCTCAAGTTCAGCTCCCAGCATCCACATGGAGACACTTGAAACTCTAGCTCCAGGAGATCTAATACCCTCTCCTGCCAGTATAAACACGAGGAGGGGGAGGGGATGATGGAGAGCAGGCGGTCACATGCACATAAGTAAAAGTAATTCTTTTTGTTTGTTTGTTTGTTTGATTGATTGATTGATGTGTTTTTCAAGACAGGGTTTCTTTGTGTCACCCTAGCGGTCCTGGAGCTTGCTCTACAGAACAGGCTGGCCTGGAACCTGCCTGCTTCTGTCTCTTGAGTGCTAGGATTAAAGGCATGTGCTGCCACATTCAGCTAAATACATTCTTTTCTATGGGAAAAATATCTAGCATGAGTTGGTAATAAGTAAAACCATAAAAAAGCCCAATTATAGCTTAAAGATTGGTAAATAAACAGAAGCTGGTAAATCATGACCAACTGTCTTAGTCAGGGTGACTATTCCACGGTCATACACCATGACCAAAAACAACTTAGGGAGGAAAGGGTTTATTTCCCTCACAGTTGAGTATAGCGGGTCATCATCAAAAGAAGTCAGGACAGGGACTCAAGCAAGGAAAGAACTGATGTGGAGGCCATAGAGGGGCACTGCTTACCAGCTTTCTCCCCTGGCTTGCTCAGCCTGCTTTCTTATAGAACCCAAGACCACCAGCCCAGGGATGACACCACCTGCAATGGGTTGGGCCCTCCCCCTATCAATCACTAATTAAGAAGTGATTGATATGAAAATTGTATGAAGACATTTTTCAACTGAGGCTCTCTCCTTTCAGATAACTCTAGCCTGTGTTAGGCTGACACAGAACTAGTGAACACACTAATGCAGAAACAAGATAACAAGAAGCGGTGTTTCTCTTCATCATGGTAGTCTCACTACTATGGGAAGAAGGAAGGACAGAAGGAAGTTGCCTGTAGTCACAATCTACAGGGAATTAATGAGGTAAGAATATAAGGACCTCTATGGATAGAAACAGCCAAGCATCATGATTCCTAAGAACATTTCAGGACCTCTGAATCAGCCCTCCCAAAAAATAAATAGACAAGCCAAACTTAAATGTGGAAAAAAAACATTTATTCAACTATCAAGATACACAAACACAAATGAGAAGACAAAAGCATGTTCTAGAATAACAAACAGGAGCAATCAGCAAAATCCAGATCAGTGGAAATCCCCATTGATAAACAATATAATTTCCTCCATTAAATAAGTTGCCATGGGGAACATTTTAGAGAGGAGAGATAATCTAATTCCTTCCACAAATAAGTCATCAGGGGTAACACTGGAGAGAAAAAGTACAGAAGAATGGACATACGGGCCAGTTGTAATGGTTAATCCTTCCTTACTGAATCCAATTTCATCTCTCTCTCTCTTTCTCTCTCTCTCTCTCTCTCTCTCTCTCTCTCTCTCTTTCTCTCTCTCTCTCACACACACACACACACACACACACACACACACACATACACACACACAAAACCAGGAATCAAAAAATGCAAAAACAACAACATGAGTGAGATGGTTAGATTATAGTATTTGGACATTAGTAATAATTTTTGGGGAACATTGCTAAGGTATGACTAAGAAAGAATACCTTAAGAGCTGCTATGTTAGTTAATTTTCTATTGCAGTGACAAAACATACCAAGGAAACACATAGAGGGAAGAGTCTATTTGGGCTTATGGTTCCAGAAGGATGAGAATCCATTGTAGCAGGCAACCATGGCAGCAACCAGGCCTAGTGACCAGAGCAAGAAGGTCATATCCTTAACTGCAAGCATGAAGCAGAGAAAAAACTGAAAGCAAGTTAAGGCCATGGACTTACAAAGCCTTGTTGTGTACTACTCCACCAAGGCCACTCCTTCTAAACCTCCCAAAATAGTTCCAACAACCAGGGACCAAGTATTAAAATCCCCAAGACTATGTGGGACCTTTTCATTTAAACCACTGCAGTTGGACACTAAAATATTTACACAATAAATTGTAGTGGATAGAATTTCCCTAAAAAACATAGGAGAAATGAGAAAACATTGACCATGAGTCAACCCTGGGAAATGAGTGTATGAGAATTTCTTCACAAGGTTTTATTGCACCCTTAAAGTTTACTTTCCTACATTTGTAATTCTCTGTTTAGAAATTATTGGAGAAGCATGTCTGGTAATCTTGACGCATAAATGAAAGTTAAATTCAAACTTAAGGAAAGAATTCTCAGTAAAAAGTATGACATGAGCAGGCACAGCTCAGGGAATAATCTCTATGGCTTAGAATTTTGAACAGCCAGGGGGATGTAAGGCTCGAGTGATAGGCTAAGGGGTGAGAAGATTTTTATTCTATAAAAGAAGCTGCACTTGTTGTGAGGTAAGTGGGGTGCAATTAAGTTTTAAACAGGAGATGAACACCATTGCAACTGAATTTAGAAAGCTCAGGTAGAGCTGTAAGAATTGATTGAAATGGGGACAGACTGCAACAATGAGGACTGGCGTGGTAACTCTAGATAGTCTTATAAAAATGATGGGACTTAATGATTGAGTCGAAGAGATAGAAACTGAAGAGGAATGTATGATGGTTTCCATAGCTTTGATTTTGCTACCTGCATGCAAGGCAGTATAACTAACTTAAAATAAAATAGGACTAATTTTTCAGGGTTCCGGGTGTGATAAGGTACCTAAGCTTATGGGCACTGATGTATCACAGAATAGGAACTACGAATCACAGCGAAGAGGCAGATCTGCAACTGTGTGACATAAAATCAGTGGTCACTGGGCATGGTGCTTTGAATCATCTGGATGGTTGTGTGTATGATGGTGAGTGAACATGTGCTCAAGAGGCTGATGCATGACTCAATGGAATGGGTAATGAGCTTGCCAAATAAACATTAGTGTTTGTGTTCATATCCCAATCTCCCATGCAGGGAGGTATGTACCGTACCTGTACCACTCAGGAAGTAGAGACAGGGAATTCTTGTGACAAGCTCTTTGGGCACACTAACCAAATTGATGCACCATAGGTTTAAATGAGAGACTCTGCCTCAAAGGAAGACACTTGACCTCAACTGCTGACCTCCACATGCATGCCCCCACACAGACAGGTACAGATGCACACACATGTATGCCCACATAAATGCAAACATGCACACACAAGGATGTGTGTCATGCACACATACACACACACAATAAGAATATGCTCTTTGCAACCATTCACTAAAGATATATAAAAGATTTTGTTGTTCTGGATCTTTAAAAGTTTGTTTCTACGTGATGGTCATATACTGGTATCTGTCACTTGTACATAAACAGCATATTTTATCTACTTCCTTCAACTGTCTCAGTTTCTGTCTCTTTTTTAAAAAATGAAAGAGTTTACATGCTATGTGTGTGATGGTGTGAGTCCATGTGTATGAGTTTGCATATGTGTGGGCAGATATGTATATGTGGATAGGTATGTACATATGCATGAGTGTGTGCAAGTAAAGGTCCAGAGTTGATATCAGGTATCTTCCTCCATCTCTCTCCTCTTTAGTTATTGGTGCTCCATCACTAGAGGTACACAGGGCTGGTCTAGCTAGCAGCTTACCCCCAGGATCCATAGCCTCTGTCTCTGCATCTAGGATTACAGATGGCCGTCACACCTGCCGGTCTTTCCAAGTAGGTCTGGTATGAAGTTATACTTTACATGGTTATGAAGCCAGAACTTTTGAGAGATGTTGTGCTAGTCAGCTCTCTGCTGCTGTGACAACATACCTGAAGAAGTAGATTTAAAAGGAAGAAATATTTGTTTGTGCTCACATTTTTGTAGGTCTGCTGCTTCTGTGACATGTGGCAGCATGTTATATCATGCCAGGAGCATATGGACGTGATCTCTATCTCCTGGTGCAGGGAAAGCAAAGATCTCTCTCCAGAAAGGGTCCAGAGTCTCAATAGGGGTTCCATGAAACACTCCTCCCAATAGCCTAACTTCCACAGGGTTCCGTGTCTTAAAGGTTCTTTCTGCCTGTCAAAGTTTTGATAATGAACCTTTAGGGGACACTTCGGATCTAAATGAAAGCAGACACAGGAAAGCAGCAAAGACAGTGAGTTTCTCGACACATCCTCGTGACAATCACTTTCACCTCTGGTCATTTGCTTTCAGAGATTGGGGGGGGGGGGGAAGTTCCAAAGGATATACCTGGAAGCTACATTGAGGTAAGCAGGAATGGGTGTTCGTTTGGGTGGTTTCAGAAGCCACAGAGGTGGAAAGAAGCTAAAGCCCAAAACAACATCTGGCTGTGGCACTGGTCACCAGGAAAGGTCTCCAAGATGAAAACTCCCATCTGTCTGGTTCCACTAAATACAAGAGGAAAAGAAGCCAAGACTTTCATTTATAGTTAAAATAGGCTTTTATATATCAGGCACCACAACCTAAGCCATGACAACTTCCTATGTCTTAGGGCTGGCATCATTCAGAGTTCTTAAGTAAATTCAGTCTTTCAAGATAATTTGGTGACCTATTTAATACAGATTTTATTTAAGAGTTACATGTAAAGTAAATGTAACATCATCGGTATATATTGTGTGAAACTAAGTTTGTGCACAGAGGGCAAAATGGCACATTCTCTAGTTAGACAAAACAACAAAAAAAAAAAAGAAAATACTATTTTAATAGGAAACAAAATGTATCTACCGCATCTATGCCAGGATTTTAGATGATTGATATTGTACAGGTAATCCTCTCCTGTCTAATTTTTCCATATATACCCCAACACATTACAACCCCTCTCAAATTCATATATATATAATATATATATTATATATATGATATATAATATATATATATATCACTAAGTTCAGTTAATGCTTTTTCTATGGTTGTAGGACCATCCACTGGACCACAGGAAACCTGCCTGTGGCCACATCCTCCAATGTGTCATCTGCCACACCCAGCAACTATCCACTGACAACAGTGGTAGGTATGGTCATATTTTCATTGCATAAAATTAGCAAAAATGAAGAAACAAATTTGTAAAAGAGAGACACAATACAAATAAAAGATAGCTCCCTACAGAACTCATGACTACGTCTCTAACTCAGTCCTGCTTCCAGTTATTCCTCCAGTAAGGAAGATGCTTTCAAAAGCATCCTCCTGATCCTGGAGAAACAGCTAAGTGGAAGGTCGCATGCTCAGCACATACAGGCCATGGGTTCAATCTACACAAAACAATAGCCTATCGGAACTTCGCAAAACTTTCCCTTTTCTTATAGTTCATCAGTCTGGAGCACCCCCTTCCTGCTCTTTTTAATGGTGTGCCCATTAACAAGTAACTCAACCTTTATTATCTTTATTATTGAATTTGATGTGGTTCTAACATGGAATCTTACATGCAAAGTGCCATGTCAAAACAGAACACAACACAGTCAAAAAAAAAAAAAAAGGCAGGGTTATCTCTCCATGCCCAGGTATCATCTGCAAGGTTATCTCTCCATGTCCAGGTATCATCTGCAAGGTTATATCTCCATGCCCAGGTATCATCTGCAGGGTTATCTCTCCATGCTCAGGTATCATTTTTTGTTGCAGTAAGCGTTTGATTTTCTCCAGATGCAGCTTTGTATGATCCAGCAAACTTCATAGCATGGCTTGAAACAGCCTTTAATGAATGTTGATTTCATTACCTTTTATGTGGTGATTGAAACTTACACAAAAGAAAAACGTTTGCTTCTTTGAATATTTACTAAAGACAAATAATCTCTCTCCCTCTTTCTCTCCTTCCTTCCATACAGATGAAAATGTTTGGTTGTTTTTATTTTATAAAGCAAATGTTTATTGAAACCTAAGGAGAACATCTGCATCACTAATCCAGAAAATTCAAGAATTTTACAAAACTATTTTAGTAACTAAAAAGGACAAATATTTTATAAGCTGTAACAAAATTCTTAAGCCATTTGGATTCTGTCTCTTTTACAGAGGAATGTTTGAAAGATTTTATATCTCTGAGATTCCAAGAATTGCGGAGAGGAAAGTGTGGACATTAAAATCATGGTTGGCTGCTATCTTGTCAGTTTGGCCAGAAGACACGATCCCCCAAGACTGGCCATCTCGTGCACAGCATTTGACATTGCAGCCGGGATACTACAGCCACCACTGCAACTTTTCTACCTACAGGGTGTGTTCTATGATGGTAAGAAAATAAACTTTGGTCTTTGTTACCTCATTCTTTTAATGTGTTTACGTATGAATTTTCTATTGTCCATTTCAAATTTTCAAAAATATAAATTCTACACATACTAAATATGTCTTTATGGCTCATTTTCCTTTTTTTTCCCCTGGGCTTAAGCACTCTCAGCTGTGTACCAAGCAGCTGTTGCTAGGATGTATCTGTTACCATAGCAATAGACAAACTCTGCAGATGCATCTAGAATTCCTCATCTTGTACATTATCCTTGTATCCCTTGTCCATATTCAAATTGGTGTCCATTTCTTTAACTATAACAAAATTACTTGTTGCATAATAACCTGCATTTACTATACATGGACGTACAGTGTTAATAGAGTGTTGATTTCTTTTCTCCCTTTAAACTCTTTATCCTTCTCCCAGGAGCTAAGATTATGTGACAATTCTTTTTTTTTTTTTTTTTTTTTTTTTTTTGCAGATGACAAAATTTATTGTGATCAAGCCTCTACTGATTGATCATAGCCACAGAACAGACTTGGGAGCTGAATTGCACTGAATTGCAACCTTGAAGAGACATCGTACAGCCTATTTAAAGGATAAAACCAGGGGAAGAAGAGTGGGCTATAGATTGTTCAATCATATTTTGACCTCAGTGTTTGAGCAAGGGAGTTTCTATCAGTCAGGATAGGAGTTGGTCCCTGGGCTTGGGAACATGAACTTGTTTGACCCTGCCAGCAAGATAGAGAAGTTGTCCCTGAGATGGTTAGACTCAGACAACTGTTTCCTTACAAGTTGTCTCTGAGATGTCGGACTCAGACAACTGTTTCTTTACAACAGAAGCTATTTAGCTATTGGGAAGTCCCCAGCTCCCCTAGGGCCTGGGACCTTGAACTTAGTTTTTCCCTCTGATTAAATGAAGTCTGACAATGGAATGGTAGTACTTAGAATAAGTTTCTTTTGCTCATTCCCAACAGTCTGTATATTAACTTTCTTTTTTTTTTTTTTTGAGACAGGAATTCTCTGTGTAACCCTGGCTGTCCTATACTTGCTATATAGATAAGGGTGGTGTCTAATTCTCAGAGATTAACTTGCCTCTGCCTCTGAGTGCTGGGACTAAAGGTGTGCACCACCATACCTGGCAAGTATTATCTTTATGATAAATAAATCTTCCAATCCATAAATATGGACTGTCATTCTATATATTCAGGTTTTATTTCATTCATGTCACAAATCTTTTGTATATTCTATAGTATACATTTTGCACTTCATTTGTTAAGTGTATTAAATATTTTATTGTTTTTGATGTTATTGAATATGGCTTTTTCTTTTTTTATATATAAGTATTTTATTTTTTTTCTTCAAGTTACATCTCAGTCACAAACCCTTCCCTATTCCCCCTTCCTGTCCCACCCTTCCACCCTCTTCCCCCCCAACAGCTTCCCTTTTCAATCCAACAAATGGTTCTTTCTCTTATAACAGTAAATTCTATACAAAACAGCAGAATTAAATATGCCACATTTATGAGAGTTAAATGGCCCAGTATACCTTCCCAATGTCCAGTTCATACATATTTGGCCCCTGACTTTAACCTTCTACCTTCTAACCATCTCCATGAGTTTAAAGTTCTATAACTGACTTAGCTTTCATACTAACTTGCATCACTATTATAACCATCTTCTTAGATCTAGAACGCCCTCTTGA
>CAJQZJ010034140.1:179561-193993 GCA_907164525.1 Lophiomys imhausi
TTCCCTCACCACCTTTATGCCCTAGAACTGAAAGAAACAATGTTCTTAAGTGTACTGCTTACATATGCACTGAAATCCCAAAGCAGAAAGAAAATAGATTATGCTTATTAAATTAAACACTGGTATTTTATTATGTTTCCAGTATCACTACTACATAATGAGAGGACGAAATGGACCTTTGGGATAGAACCTCATACATAGGTTATCTTGTTGCCACATGTTCTTTGTCTATAATCAGCAATATTGTTGTATTGGAAAGGTAGGTCTTGAGAATTAACACAATAAAACAGTTCAATTTCTTTTAGAGTTAAAACTTGATATATTTACTCTATTCATATAAACATATTAGGAAAGAATTTGAGAATTTGAAGCAATGTAAGTGGTTGGATAATGAACTTCTAGCTCATGCTCCTTCACTATTACTTATGTAAAAAAGCATTTAAGCAAAGAAATCCTGATTGTCTTAGTTTGTAAAAAGTATACAATAATTCCCCAAAATTTGGGTTAGATATATTATAAATAGCATCCTTTTCTAAATATGAATTCTGTGTTAAAATTGTTATTAGAAAAGAATTTAATAATGGCTTCTCTGTTTCCTCACAATAGAAAAGGGGTGTGATTCTCTACAAGAATCTTGTTTGGATAGAATTGAAGATTATAGCTATGCCATCTCTATGTTTACCTCTCACTAAAAGAAAACATAAGAAGATAATTCCAGCACCAGTTACAACATTCAGTTTTCATTCATGTAGGGGAAGTAGAATAATTTCACTTAAACTCCCATTTTCATAAACATTGCACAAAACTTTCCTATTAGTTTTACATTAAATATAGACTGAGAAAACATTTAGAAATTCTGAATTCAAGTTATTTTCTTACATTAAGGTCATTAGTTTGGGTTCACTTGCTGAACAAAAGGTTGAGCTTATCACTCTGCAGACTCAGGGTGAGCACCTCAGTGGCAGAGATAAGTCACCATGGCAGCTGTGTAATGTTGCAGAGACATGAGGTAGGAGTTATTTTATGGGGTATAAAGGCAAATAGTATCATGCAAGTTTCACTCTCATGGTGTAATTATGATTAGTACAATATGTATATGGCTGGCTAAACTTACAGCTAATTTTTATGAAGAGGTAAACATGTATGTAATTAAAGGAAGAGCAAAAATAATTCATAATTGTTTTCTGAAAGCCAAAAATATTCCTTTCTTATAAGAAATCACCTCCAACAAAATCATCAGAGCTTTATGCAGAGATGTCTGTAAAACAGAGTTTAGTTAACAATAAGGATGAGATGCTCATGGAATAAACTTCAATATTAAAATAATAAGACAAAAATTTGATAACTTACAAAGGTATTTTCAAAATATATTAAGCGAATAAAAAGATGGACATATGATAAATTGTTTAAATGTAATAAAATGTAAGAATAGTTATCTATGGTGGTAACAGTTTGAGTGGATATTTTTTAAGTTTCTTTGATCCATTTTCAATTTTTTTTCTGAAATATACACACGTAACATTTTAAATTCACTTTTGGTAGACAACTGAAAGATGAAATAAGCAGATGACTCACATTAGAAGCCTAAAAGTAGATAATTATTAGGAGGTAAATCTATTTAGAAAGGAAAAAAAAAGTACATCACAGTCGTTTAAGTCTGTCTAATCTCAGCACTGGGAGTTCTAAGGGTAACAATAACACACACCTTTTCTTCACATTAGTGAAATGCTGAGTGGTAAGTTCCCAAAATGTTCCTTCTGTGTGAAATATGTAAGGTTCATGTCAACAGGAGACCATGGATATGATCCGTAAGACAGTCTCTGAGTTGTGAGATCACAGGGACATTTGTTCGAGAATCCCATCCAAACCGCTGCTCTCATGGCTTGTTCCACAGGTTTAATGAGTACTGGTAAACTCCGATGCTACTGTCCAACATGTTTTACATAAACCATGTATGAAAGTCAGGGTGGGTTGTGTACATACCAAGGCATGTTTGCAAAGGCATGTTCATGTGTTCATTAAGAGAAATGAACTGCAGCAATGGGAATCCATGTAAGTATCAAAAAATGCATCAATGTAATAATCTGTCTTAGAAACTCTGTGAGAATTCTTGTCAAAACTCTATCATTTTTGTGGGGGCACCTCACACCGGAAGAGTAGGATAGGTGGGAGAGGGGGTAGAGAGTGGGAGGGTGAGACTGAGGGGCTGTGGTGGAGATGTAACGTGAAGCAATAAATAAACATATTTTTTAAGTGAAAAAAAAAAACTCCATCATTTTGTTTGACAAAGACTTTGATCTCCAGTTCCAGGGCACAGTGTTGATTTTTTTTTTTTTTACCTGCGTCTTTTGTTCTTGTAATTTATTTGTTCAGAAATGATTTCCCAAGTTTACCTAAGGTAGTCTGTGTTTTTTAATTCATATCTATTTCATTTGCTTCCATTGCTTTCTAATGAATGAAATAAGCCTAGTGAACTGTAAGCACTCTGTAAATAATGAATGGATGAGTAACTGAAATGCACGTTTCATACGCCTTTCACTCCAGGCAAAGTGTTATTGCCTGCTTCAAACTATCTATAATACTGATGATATTTGTCACAGGCCACATAGAACACATGGCCTGAAAATGCTGCATTGTTCATAAATTATGTCACCCTCCTGTGAGAAAGGAGGTGTGAATCATTGTCTCAGTTCTTGAGTTTATTCAGAAAATTCTCACCATAAAAATAAGTTAACTCTAAATAAGCAAAATAAATACACACATGCAATTAAATTATAAAGGTTTTAATGTAACTAATAAGTTTCTGAATTTTTGCCTCCAAAATCTTATTTCATTTCATTTTAACCCACAAGTGAGTTGGGAAAAGAAGTAAAATATTTATCCAATAGGAACTTGATGACAGTAGGAATGAGATGGGTAACAAAATGAGCATCAAAATAGAACCATCTCTCCAAAATCAAGTATATATCGGTTCATAAAGCAAATCTCAACAAACTTTGAGAAATTGAAGGACTATCCTGCAGCCAGTCTGACCACAAGTGAATAAGGCTAGATATCAACAACCATAGAAACAGCAAAAAGTACACAACCTCATGAAAACAAAACAGCATACAATGAAGGAAAACTGGGTCAAGGGAAAAATCAAAAAGGACAATTTTTAAATCCTACAATTAAACGAAAATAAAAACACAATATACAGAAATCAATGGGACACAATGGAATCACTCCTGAGACAAACATGTACAGCAGTAAGGGCTTCATCAGGATGCTGGTGAAATCTCATATTGATAATTTAATAATTCACCTGAAGGCCTTGGAAAAATAAGAACAAACAACACTCCCAAAGGAAGAGAAAGGAAGAGGTAATACAAATCAGGACTGAGATTAATAAAATTGAACAAATAAATGAATTAATGGAAAAATAAATAAGTATCAGATTGATGAGAAAAAAAACTCAATGTAACAATGAAATGAAAAATTGGTTCTCTCAGGAGTAATTTGATAAACCCTTAGTCAAATTAACCAAAAGAAAGAGGGGGCACAATTAATAAAAATAGAACTTTCTTATAATAATTCACAAAAAATTAATAAGATGAATTAATTTCAGAGGACAATATTGATCCCCTACACAGAAAAGCATCAATTTTAGTTCTGATTATAACTTTGAAGTCACTGTGTTAATGTGACAATCAACTCAGTTGACTGTTCTGACAGTAAATATGTGCGAAAACATGAAATGATGCTTTAAAATTCTCATTTTTTGTAAGAAGGTCATAATGTCTAGGACAATGAAGAAGATAGCATGTTTACCATGCACCAATGAACATATCCTGGATTTTCATGTCCACTTCTTAAGACATCATTTAAATACAGTTTATTATATCATAGTTATACAAGTCACAGAGACCTGGAGAACAGAAGTTCTCCAAGGCTGATAAGTTGGGAAGCTGCCACATAATGTTCTTAGGTAAACTTAGTGAATTTTACCTGGAAGAAAGACTCAGATGTCATGATTGTTTGGTCTTCTACCATGGAAATAATTATCCTAACGAGATTTGCTAGAAACATGATAAGATAGTGAGGCTACAGGAAGACCTTGGGGCCCAAGTTAAGCAAGGATTGGAAATGAGGAAAGTGGCAAGTCAAAGAGGGTTTGGTCATGTTAGAAAATATGCTGTTCCTGTAATTTGGGTCTCTCACCAAAGATCCCTTAATCTCCAAAGAAGAGATGTTTTTGCTGCAGGAAATAGGAGTCACAGATAAACAATTTAAGTACCCTTATAGAGACATTCCTTCTTGCAAAGTCACATTCTAACCCATGTGCTAAAAGAGCCACTAAGAGGATTCTATCTTCACTATGCCTTTGCCCCTACTTTTGAGCTCTTCAAAGTTAGGGTTCCTTCCTCTCTGAGTTCTTTCTCCACTCAGAACTAGCATTTAGAAATGTCATTAACCATTCCAGAGTCTCTCTTTGTTCTACAACATGGCAGAAAGGGCAAACACTAGCACCGTGAAACCAAGCCAAGCTGCAGAAACAGACAGAAGGATTACATGTACCGCATAGAGAATGAAAACAATAGGACTAACAAAGGATGCTAAAGTTAAATTACCCAAGCATGAGAAGCAATGAGCATACCAACTTTGCACACTGGAGAGGAAGGGCAAGTCAAAATTGACCTGATGCTCATCAAACAAATGGGCAAAGACGATAAAAATTCAGATGGGCAAGAAAGAAGTAACAACATAGAGGGTAAGAAATGTCTACGTGTAATTGTTTAAAAACACTTATCACTAAGCTATTCTTAAGATTAAAGTGTATTCTATCTTAAACTTACTATGCTGGGGAAACCGCACAAGTCCTGGGGCAGGTCACTTGGATATGAGACTCAGCAATTCTACTCATCAGAGAGTCAGTGGGATTATTTATTCTCTTTGATATTTGGTTACACCTTATCTGAGAAAAATGGCCTTGAAATGGAATGTTTTGATTCTATTCTATTAAAACTTAAAAAACAACAATAACAACAAAATGTATCCATAAGTTAAAGCTTGCACTGTTCACACGTTGTGTCTTTTAGTTCCAAGTTCTACATGGAAAAATTTGACTGAAGTAAATCCTCGAACCGTATTTTACCTTTAATTGGTCCCTAATGTTTCTGAAGAAATAGTTTAAAGCACCTTGTCTAGCTGGCTGAGCCTCTTGGCCTGGCATGATTCACATTTTCATCTGCTTACAGAAGACAGCTTTCCATTGGTCCCTGAATAACCCCATCTGAATAGCTAAATAATGCAGCTTTCATATATAGCTGGAAATTAAATCTGAAGACCTAATTTTACTCTCGACAATGTTTGAGTCATTTCATTTCACCCATTTCTATTTTACACACACTTCTACACTAGGAAGTCCCTTAGACATGTGGTCAAACATCTCAATTTCTAATTTTCATTATTAGCATTTGATAACAGATTTTGAACTTTGACTCTACATCTAGAACTGTATTTAGCCCAATGGTGTACTCTGAAAAAGTTACTTCTAGTCTGCCTTATGTATAGGATTCTCTGATCTAGTAGAAAGGCAAGTCAGATGAATTTCAGATAGACAAGCTTTCATACCCATGTGCTTCATGGGTATATTTGGCATCCTGCATCTTATTAATCAACACTGATTATGTACCATATGGCTTTACACAGCATTCTTTTTTAATAGCATACTGAGTCAAGACTAACAGATATTCAAATCAGAACAGTGTTCTTTCCTGTCAGATGAGGAGGGGAAAACACAGTAGTACCATTTATTTCCTATGTCTTATTTATTTATTTATTTATTTATTTATTTATTTATTTATTTATTTATTTATTCATTCATTACTTTTTTATTTCTAGGATATATTTTATCAGGTTTCAAACCACAGGTGTTTCCTATTATAAGCCAATTTATTTCTTAAAGGATTGTATGTAAATTATTTCTTCAGACAAACTCAAGAAGACCTTTAAATAATTCACAACCAAAAAAAGAGAACATCAGAGTGTGTGCTATCCTTCAGCCTACTAAGTATGCACTCCAGTCCATCCACCTAAATTAGGGAGGCTGCAGAGAGATGATGGATAGATGGATGGATGGATGGATGGATGGATGGATGGATGGATGGATGGATGGGTGGATGGATAGATGGATAGACAGATAGATAATAGATAGATGATAGATAGATAGATAGATAGATAGATAGATAGATAGATGGATTGACTGACAGACAGATAGATAGATAGATAGATAGATAGATAGATAGATAGATAGATAGGTGATAGATATAATAGATGGATGGATGTATAGATAAATAGATACATGATTGATAGATGATAGATATATAATATATGTAGATAGGTAGGTAGACAGTAGATAGGTGATATAGATAGATAGATAGGTGATAGATAGAAGATAGATGACAGATAGATAGGTGGATGGATGAGTAGATGGATGGATGAGTAGATAGATAGATAGGTGATAGATATAATAGATGGATGGATGAATAGATAAATAGATACATGATTGATAGATGATAGATATATAATAGATGTAGATAGGTAGATAGAAGATAGATAGGTGATATAGATAGATAGATGATATACAAATAAATGATAGATAGATAGATAGGTGATAGATAAATAAATGATAGAAGATAGATGATAGATAAATAAATAATAGATAGATAGATAAATAAATAATAGAAGCTAGATGATGGATGGATGGATGGATGGACAGATAGAAGATATATATAGACAGATGATAGATATGTAGATGATAGGTGGACTTTAAGGGTTTAAGAATATATTTTGATTCACAAAATTTATTTGAGAAAAACAGGAATTTCCAGTGTATAGAATCTCCTCAGTCAAGAGCTTCGGCACATTTGGAAGTGGGTGAACCAACAGCGCACAGAGCCCCTGTGCTCTTTGCTCTGCATCAGCTTTATCCAGGAGACTGGGACTTTCATAAGGACCCCGTCAAGCTAATTTTACTATAAATCCTGAAATCTCTTCCTCCTGCAGAAACTGGTTCATAAATCACTGATATTTCCCTGAAATTTAAGTCTCTGTGAATGCAATGAAACTTCTGATATTTCTCAGTATTATATTAAAAAAACACATTATATCCCTAGTCATTGAAATTCTCACTAACAAAACATCATTATAATAAAAATACTTGAAAAAAAAACATTAGCATCTCAAATAAAGTTATGTATTCTTTGAAATTCATAACTCTCGTGGTTCTACATCTCAAATGTTCTTTTTATGATTGTGGCTACCATCAGCCCAGTACAGGAAATATAATATAAATAGCTATATAATACATGTATTTCAAATATTTGTAAATATTTCTTTGTTGAAAAACATCATTATGCACCTAAAGATACATTTAGGCAGATAACATGTGAGAAAAGCAATTGCTAAATGTCCATCACTTATACTGAAGAACAATTATTTTACAGTGAACTCAATCTAATAGTAATTACCCGAGCCTGACAACACCTGAAGAGGCATAAAAATGATCAGTTTTCATTAGAAAACTTCATGTTTCATTAGATTTCATGTTTCATGTTTCATTAGATTAGTCCTCTGTAGTGGTTCACAAGGAGGCAGATGCTGCTATTATCATTTTAGATATTTTCTTTATGAAAAACAAATAGCATAAGCCCCACCCTGGCTGCTGGGCCTTCTCACCCTAAGCAAAAGCAGCAAGGACAAGTTGGTCTTTTATTCCACTCTTCCATTTAGAAAATGGTCAGTGTCAATAAATGTCCCTAAAACCAATTTTATGGAATTTTAATATAATATGTTGCCAACTTGTTTTGCTGGGGCACAGGGTAAATTTAGTTTAACAAGGTAACCTTGAAATTGTAATCCAAAAAGGGAACATTTTCATACACAATGCAATAATGGGCAACTTATTTAGGATGTATTTTACCAGGTTTCAAACCACTGGTGTTTCTTATGATAAGCCAGTGCTCTTGAATCCTAAGTTTATTGCCTTCTACCAGAAAACTCAATCAGAACATGAGCTCTTAGGGCAAGAAGCTGTCTGGAGAGGACATAGTTGATTGACTTAAAAGATCAATTTTCACTTTCTTGAAGTAGGTTCTCTGTATTTGAGGTCAGTCTTATGAATTATTCTTAAGTTGTCATATCTTATACATTTCAAAATGAATCTATTTCTGACTTTGGGCTTTATGTTGTAAAGATTCAAAGAATTTATCTTTTTCTCACATAAGCCAATGTCTACAAAACTGTTGAATAACCAATCTTTATAAGATGAGAAAGGGACATATCATAATTCTATGTATATTTCATAATAAATTTGTAGAAAGTTAAAATTTTATAATTTTTAGGTTATCAATCTGATATCACCAAGCTATAATCATTGAATTCCTTTATAAATTGGTATAATCTAGCCTGCCTTGCATTCTGACCTTTATTTGAAAAAAATTATCTCTGCTCATACAAGTATGAGTTATATTCTTCATCAGAAACAATAACAGAAATATAGCAGATAAGAACCAGGAAAAAATAATATACAAACTATAAATCCCTGAAAGATTCATAGCTATATTTATGGAAATTGAGTATAGAAAGTGTTACAAATAGTACATAAAATATAATAGTTAATGTATATAATCTTAAGTTATTGCATAAATTGAGCCATTATGTCACATGATATGTAAAGTATGTTTATCTGCACCTTCATAGAAGCATGATGCAATTTTATCTAATTACTTATAAATGGCATTCAAAACTAGAACTAGATAGTCCTAACCATATTGCTCATCTGCCCATCAAAAATTAGTAAAAAAAAAAAAAAAAGAAGAAAGAAAGAGAGAGAGAGATAAATTACTTATTTCATGCTGTTGTAAAAATTAATTCAATACACAGAAAAATGAATAATAAAAGTATAACTAATTTTTAAATAATGAAATATAAGAAAATATAAAAGTGAAATTAAATATTAAAAACTTCATCTCTAAAAGCGAAGCTGAGCTCAAAATGTTAAGTATAAAACTTCCTTCATGTTGCAACCACAATGAAAAGAGAGATATCAAACTTACCCAGAGCCCTCAACAAACAGGGTTTGTTGCCTGCTCTAGAGGCAGAGGTAGGTGACTCACTGCAAATTTGAGCACAACATGGTCTATGGTATATTTAGTTCCAGTCATGCCAGGGCCACATAGTATGACCACATCTCAAAAAAGTAAAGAAATCAGGAGGCTGGAGAGATGGCTCAGTGGTTAAGAGCACTGGCTACTCTTCCAGGGACAAATCCAAACACCCACATGGCAGTTCATAGCTGTCTGTAATTCCTGTTCCAGACATACATACAATCAAAACACCAATGTACATAAAATAAAAATAAAATAATTTTTTTAAGTAATCAAAAAGAAACAATTTTCACCTACTGGTCCTTGTATGGCATGGGTTGAAGAGTGTAATGGATGGAATAAGGCCAGAAATTGTTTCTTGTTTGGTGGCCAAGTAGGAGCATCATTGACCAGATGAAATTAGGCTCATCCAGTGAGAAGAAGAGCAATCAAGTCTCAAGGCAGGTTAGAGGACTAGAATTAGTTGTGTGGGACCCTTGCAGAAGAATTATCTGTGTCACTTTTTCCAGGCACTAAGCAATGGGTAAAATGATAGTTCCATAAAGGCAAATAAGGAACTGAGTGGAACAGAGACTCAGGAGGTAACATGGCCCTAGAACCATCCGTAAAGCAGAGACATCTCTCAATATTTGCTTCACATTGAGACCACAATCAGGCATTGCTTAAAAGTTGGGCAGATCATATACTACAGAGTAACTATCCTACAAACCACAGACCCAAAGGAATAAGAACTTAGCATAACTATCCTACAAGAAACTCTACCCAGCAGCAGATCAAAACAGACACTGAAACACACAGTCAAACATTAGGTAGAGCTCTGGGATTCGTGCATAAGAGAGGGAGGAAGAATAAAGAGACCCGGAGGGGACAAGAACACCACATGACGATCAAGAAAATAAACCAATCTAGGCCCCTAGAGGCTTACAGAGACTGAAACACTAACAACAAACAAAAAAAGGAAATATCAAAGCATATATATATATATATATATATATATATATATATAGAACAGACCAACCACTCCCCATACATACACAGATGATAGGCAACTTGGTCTTCATACTGATCCCTTAGCAAGTGGTGGTGGGGGGAGAATGGTCTCTGTCATGAACTCTGTTTCCTCTTAGTGGAACACCTTACCTTAGCTGGGCTACCATGTCAGGCCCCAGTGCAAGAGGAGGCTCTTAGCCCTCATGTGACTGATGAACTGAGTAGGGTTGATATGTGAGGCTCCCTCCCACTGGTGAAGACGGAGAGGAGGGAGAGGCAGAAGAAGGTGGGAGGATTGAACCAGGAGGGGAGGAGGGAGGGAGCTGTGATCGAGATGTAACTTGAATAAATAAATAGATAAATAGATAAATAGATAAATAAATAAATAAATAAATGAATAAATAAATAAATAAATAAATAAATAAATAAATAAATAGATGAATAAATAAATAAATAAATATTAGGGGAAAAAAGTTGGGCATATCTAGAGACCAAAGAGCTAAAAAAAAAAAAATAAAGGGGGAAATTTCAGCAGAACATTCATTATTGAAGTCACTAGGTCATAGGATGGATTTCATGGCTAAAATATGAATTATTCTGGTGTCTATGCAACAGAAAGCAAGTGGCCTCCAGATAGAGAAAAAAATGGATTGACTTTATATTTTTACCCATATTTTCATTCAGCTCTGGAACAAAGTGCAGGTTTTTTATTTCCATCTTATAGTGATGTCTGGGTCAGATAATCTCTGCCATGAGGTGCTGCTTAGTAAAAATGTAAATATGCCTCTAGGTGTCTGATGTCCCCATGGTGGGAGTTGGGGTTAAAAGTTGCCCTTTGGTTGAGAATCACTGAGCAAAAATAATAAGGCTGAGAAGAAGGAACGAATGATCCAAGTAGGGATTGGCAAGTCATCTAAAAAGAGCAGATTCTTAGATGTATCCGATAGAAGAATACAGCAGAGTCAAAAGTCTGGTGGTTTATGGGTATTGACCCCATTCAAATAACAATAAATCTAAACAGCCATAGTATATGGGTTGTTTACAACCGTAGTATACAGAGGAGATAAATGTCATAAATTTTAACTATCTAAAATACACTTGAACAAGTAAAAACGTAGGTAGTGACAGAAATCAAATTAGAGAATATGTATTTCTCAATTTTCTTAAAGGAAATTAAATATTTGCTTCTTGAGATGGATAAATCAAAATTTAACAGTATAAATCATTTATAAAAACAAGTGAAATCTCTAAAAGGAAGTTTCTCTATACTCACTGTGGAACATTAACATATGCTGCCCCAGTGGTTCTACAAACAGATAAAGGAATACTTGTGCTAAGTGTAAAAATACACTATTAGAAGTAAAACCAGAATCTGAAGCAGAAAAGAGACATAGAGAAACTCAGAAACTCAGAACCCAGGATGTATACCTCTCCCTCCACCCCTCCCAGCCCCACCCTCCTACCCTCTCACCCTTCCCTCAGAATGCATAATTCTTTTTTTTCAGTCCAACAAATGGTTCTTTCTCTTATAACAATAAATACAGTACAAAACAATTGAAATAAATAGGCCACAATTCTGAGAGTTATATGGTTTAGCATACATTCTCAATGTCCAGTCTATATGCATTTTGTCCCTGACTTTAACATTCTACTATCTAACCATCTCCATGAGTTTAAAGTTCTATATCTAACTCAGCTTTCATACTAACTTGTATCACAATTTTAAAAACATCTTCTTAGATCCAGAATGCCCTCTTGATTCCTAAACAACTCAAAATTTAACTATGAGACTCTAGCTATCTATTCTTCAACCACCTCAGAGACCTGAGAGGGATAAACATATCTGATTATATAGGAAGTACAGGGCCTGCAGCTTCCAAAACTAAGAAATGACATACCCGTGGCTGCCTCGACAGTTCCCATTTTCTCTCCATACCTTAAGGTCAGAAAGTTATGACACGGGTTTACATTTCTTTCACTATTCTTTTTTTTATAACATGTATTTATTCATTCAAGTTGTATCTCAACCACAGCCTCCTCCCTTTTTCCCTCCCAGTCCCACCCTCCCACTCTCTACCCTCTCTTCCTCCTATCCTTCTCCTCAGTTAAAGGGAGCCCCCATATAACAGCCCCCCTCAGTTCATCAGTCAAATAAGAGCTAAGAGTTTCCTCTTGCTCTGGGGCCCAAGATGGCAGCTCATCTAGGGTAAAGTGTTCCACTAACAGGTATCAAAGCCCATGATTGACACAGCACCCCACCCAACTTGCTAAGGGAACTGTAGGAAGCCTAAATCGCTCATCATCCATATTTGTATAGGGGAGTCTAGGTCTAATCTAAGCTTTTTTCTTCTTTTTCTGGTTAGCGTTTCAGTCTCTGTAAGCCTCTAGGGGCCTAGATTGGTTGGTTCTGTTTATCTTCATGTGGTGATCGTGACCCCTCCAGGTCTCTCTAGTCCTCCTCCCTCTCTTATACAGGGCTCCCAGACCTCCTCCTAATGTTTGACTGTATGTTTCAGCACTGTTTTGATATGCTTTTGGGTGGAATTTCTCATAATTATGCTAAGTTACTGTTCTTTTGTGTCTGTGGATTGTAGGATAGTTATCCTGTACTATATGGCTAAAATCCAGGTACAAATGAATACATGCCATGTATATCTTTCTGGGTCTGGGTTAGCTTACTCAGGATGAGTTTTTCTAGTCCCATCCATTTGGCTGAAAATTGCATGATTTCCTTCTTTCTGATAGCTGAATAGTATCCCATTGTGTAAATGTACCACAGTATTTTTTTTATCCATTCTTTGATTGAAGGGCATCTGGGATGTTTCCAGTTTCTAGCTATTATAAATAAAGCTGCCATGAGCATAGTTGAAGCAATGGCTTTCCTTGTAGTTTGGTGAAGAAATTCCTGGATATATGCCCAAGAGTGGTATGACAGGGTCATGTGGTAGAATTCCTAGTTTTCTGAGATATCTCCAGACTGATTTCCAAAGTAATTGTAGAAGTTTGCGAGCCCACCAAGCCCACCAGCAATGGCGGAGTGTTCCCCTTTCTGCACATCCCCATCGCCAGCATATGCTTCTTTCACTGCTCTTAAGAGGAGTATTTATCTTTTTGTTTGTATTTCTTACATTAATCATAAAAGCCTAGGAGGTTTTAATTTTATCCTTTATAAAAATCTTTCTGCAGAAATAAAATCTCTGTGATGTAAATATTTATATTTAAAGTGATTCCACATTTAAATAAAATGTATGCATATCCAAAAGTGAGTGGCTCATAAAGTAGGACATACCAGACTCGAAGCCATTAGGTCAGGGGCTACTGTCCAGAGTGGAATTTTATAACTAGGATGTGGTTTTTAAAATACACACACACATGCACACAACACATATACACACACACACACACGCACATGCACATACACATCCACACACATGCACATGCATGCACATACACTAATGGAAAGAATATCATCTAAAAGGGGACCTGTGTACTAGAAACATTGTGAATATGGAAGACACACAGGGAAGTACTATATTTCAGCAAAAAGTAAAGAGGTAGTCTAGCACCTCCATTTAAGATTTCTCTGTTTTCTTTCTAGAGGCAGATTATATATTGTATTACCTTGATAGGCTATACAGTCTCCATCACCAAAAGTCAACTGTGCCATTGCAGTACAAATATCACAGACAATTAAAAAATGAAAATTATTATATGCCAATACAACCATCTTTGTAAACACAGAAACTTAAATTTCTTTTAATATTCACATATTGAAAAAACTCCTCCTTGTTCTGGAACTGACCTGAAGGCCTCCTCCCTGAGGACTACCTTTCATGGTTACAGAAGGAGCCAGTACCAAACAATCTTACAAAAGGAGGAAGCAATCATCAGTCCTACTCAGCTATGATGCCCATGGACCACATTGATAACCAGCATAGGATGAAAACCTTATGGGTGAATTAGAGGCATGCATACCTTGGGAATAAACAACAGCTCTCTACTTGGACTTAAGAGCCATTCAACAATAGGGATACTATGCCTGGTACTAGATACCTAGCTAACTAGTGAGTGCTAGTGAAGTCACAGTTGTTGGAGGAAAATCTATAACACTAATTTAATAAAACAGCATAGCCCCTAACAATAAATATTTATCTATAAAGATTTATCCTTATACACACAAAGTGTAGTTTCCACCCCTCATCAAGTAAACTTCTATTTGCAACAGATGGAGACTACAAAAAAGAAGAAGAAGAAGAAGAAGAAGAAGAAGAAGAAGAAGAAGAAGAAGAAGAA
>CAJQZJ010034140.1:211533-224445 GCA_907164525.1 Lophiomys imhausi
AGTTAGCAATGCATTGTGTAATCTATCCCTGGGATTCTTTAATTCCGGCTAGCTCAGTCGGTAGAGCATGGGACTCTTAATCCCAGGGTCGTGGGTTCGGGCCCCACGTTGGGCGCCACCTGTAACCGAACTTTTAAATTATTATTTAACACTTATTTATTTATTACTAAATTCACTTATAACAAACACCAACAATTTCTTAACTATTAATCCTATAAATTCCTACAAACCCTTTAACCTATCCACTAAACCTATTGATAATCATAACAACTACTTTCATAACCTTTTAGAATGATACAGTCTCTGGGGCAGGTCCTCAGTCATCAGGAACACAGTATTTGTTGTAGATTCTTTAACACACTTAACAGTCCTTTTTCTGGATCTCTCAGATGCAGGTTCGTCAGGGTAAGTTGGTTATTGCAGTCTCACCTTAAATAAGGCTTCATGCTTTCTTCTCTGTGGGAGACCCCAGCCGTCTGCAGGCCAACTTACTTCTTTTGAATCAGGAACTCAGCTGCTCTGCCTCAGTCCTTAAAGCCAGGCACAGTTTCCTTTAGGCCACTGTTTGGACAGATCAAACCCCTCTAGGCAAAAGCTGAGCCACAGGGTCCAGTCCTTGGCCTTTTGGTGTCTTGCTCAGGCTTTCTTTGCTCACCGGCTTCTTTCTGCTTCAGGGAGAGAGCTGGCCATCAATGGCCAGCCCTTTTTTCAGCAGGACTCTTGGAACTCTCTAGCATCAGGGGCCTCTTCTCCTCTGGGCTCCACGCACTGTCCTCAAATAGGAGGAACTCTGTTTCAGCTTAATTTGGGCTCCGCCCACTTAGCAGCTGAAAACAATGTCAGGCCAGATACTTTGTTTCTTCAAGTCTTGAGTCTTTCCTGTTTTTCCTGACTTCAAACTTGTTTTTCAGTCTATTGAGTCTTTCCTGTTTTTGCTGACTTCATGCTGATAATGCTCTTCAGGCCCCGAATTAAGAGACAGTATCAGAAACTCCTATATATTTCCTAAATCTAATTTATCTAACTCCTACAGAGACAGTATCAGAAACTCCTATATATTTCCTAAATCTAATTTATCTAACTCCTACAGAGGTGGGTCAGGGGTCAAAGCACAACCACCTGAGAATTCAACACTCTGAAGGCACAGGCGAGGGATCCCTGGTGTAACCTGGATACACAGACAAGCTTTATTGACAAGTCTGGGATCAACTGAGAAACTCGGCCTCAATGACTCTGGAGGAAAGCAGTTGAAGAACACTCCCAACATCAACCTCTGGCCTTTACATGCATGAGAAAGCACATGCATCTGCAAACAGGTGTGCATGAACATACACAAACATGTATACCAATGTATGTACACAGCACATACACATTAGGATAAAAAGAACATTGAAGACCTGGAAAACTAGGTAATCACCTTAATTTTAATAATAGTCTTACACATGTGTGTGAGCACATGTGAGTGCATGTTTGTGTCTGCACACATGTGTATGCATGTTGTGTGTGTATATGCATGATTGTGTGTGTGCACATGTGAGTACATATTTGTGTGTGTGCACATGTGAGTACACATTTGTGTGTGGGTGCACATGTGCCCTGTGCTTGACTCTGTGCCTATACGTAAAGTAAATATGTTCATACTTTGACACCTAGCTTTCTAGAAATTTGGAAATCCACATGGAAAAAAACTAAAAAATATTACATGGGAAAAATCAGGCTTGAGTATCAACAAACTCCATGAGAAGTATGTTATAAACGACATTATCCTGATGTGGGTCTTATATTTTCTAATTCACTCATCTTTACATAATTTGGCTACACATAACACAAAATTAAACAAAATAATCATCTAAAACATTTTGTTTTTGTTTTCTGATAATCATTCTATTCTTCGACACTCTTGGACACCAAAATTAATTTTGGTCTGTTTTAGTTTTCCCCTTGCATTGGGTTTACACTTTAGTCATCCATCATCTTCATGCCAGCCTATGCTATCACTCTAAGACTTGTCAATGCCATTTACATGGCCACTATTGTTTATCCAGATCATGTGCTTTCAACTTCTGTGAGTGGTCACCGTTCTCCCCTTTACACTGTTGCGTAATACTTCTTCATTTGCAATCCCACAGTTACTCGTCTACTGGCAGAGACTGTTTCCTGTTCTTTCGTTTTACTAAAGATGCTGTAGAGTCTCTGTGTATGTGTAGAAATATACTGCTTTCTTAAGTGTGCATCTTGAGGAGCGTGGCAGATTCACAGGGCATGCCTATATGCTATATGGTCTCACTGAAGAATGACTGCAGAGTGCATTTAAACATATCTACACCTGAGAAGCAGAAAGAGATCATCTGACATTGATTCTGGTGGGAAAAAAAAAACCCAGCATTTTATTGCCTTTGTTTTTCCACATGTTTGTTCTTCACCAATGAAATTGAATGAATGAGACAGCCTCTCTTGTTGACCCATAAGCGTGGGCCAGTTCTCCTGTCTATACTTCCCCACCTCCCTGCAGGGACATGTGGGGAGTACAGACACACACGCATGTACACACTACTGTGACTGCTTTTACTTGAGTCTAGGAATCTGAACTCAAGTTGTCAGACTTGCACAGAAAGTGGCAATCCGAACTACCTCCCTAGCCATGATACAGACTTTTTGGAGTGTACATTTTGATGAATGCTATGTTCATTTAAACCATTGCAAGGAACACACAGAACAAAATCCATACTATCTCTAGGACACCAGAATGCCTCATGCATTCTCCCAGCTAAGCCCCATCTCTTACCCCAAAGCTACCAGAGTATAGCAAGATGAGAAATTTTATACTACACCTTCATAAATGGAATCACACACAATGTAGCCAGCCTCTTGGGGTTAGTTTTATCCTTGACTTATTCTGAGTGACATAATTCCTTCAAGTAGCAGCAGGTCGATTTGGTTGGCATGCACTTCCCCCACTGGACAAAGCCACCACCAATGCATTCTACCGTTGACTGGCGTTTGGTTGCTTGACATCTGATGCTGTGGTGAATAAGCTGCGATATGCCACACAAAGAATTTCCCAAACATGCTTGGTGCATTTGTCTTCAGTAGATACATACACTCATTTTCCTTTATCACATTTGTATATATTTATATAACATGTGTAATAAGTAAATATGTATTTACTTATCATGTGCATCTGCTTCTGGAGATAGGCAAACTTTAGTATTAGTTGACATTCAAAGCCAGTTTCCAAAAAATTTGTTCCAACAAATGATCTAAGAGCTTCATAGAAGCGGCTCTGGTTACATGGTGTTCTTGCCAGGATTCTATAGTTTGGCCATTTTAATTACAACCACTCTCTTATATGTGTGTCTGAGGCACATTGTGTCTATTTTTATCTATATTTAAGTTCATTTCTCAGCTCTTTATTAGGCAATTGGTGTGAGGAACATAATCTAAGGCACACAGCAGCAATCATTGTAGTTATAATACACAGAGCAATTTCCTGTTCAAGATAAGGATGCTGTCCAACAAAAAAATTAACATAGAAATGAACTTTTATTAGCTTTATGTTCACATACCTTTTTATTTGTTTTTTTAAATTTTCATTTATTCATTGCAATTTCATGCATGCATATAATGTGTTTAGATCAAATCTACATTCCATCCCCCAACTCACACTCCTCCTGGACACCTCTCTGTGGGGAGCCAGACTAAACCAAGACTTTCTCAGGTGCCCTGACAAAAGGACAAATGGAACTTTAGTTCTGTATCCTGATCCAGGAACAGACTTGCCAAGCCAGTGCCTCGAAAAAGAGTCAAGGTTGCAGCTTCTGGACACCTGACTGTTCCTCCTAGGCTGTGGTTATCAGTCCTTAGGCAGCTGTTTCTGAGGTACACTGTGTTCTCTTTGTCAACACTGTCTGACTTAGCTCTTTGCGGACCTTGACCGGCTTTCCTCCTGCAAATAGTGTATACATCACTGTAGCTCTTACTAGACGTTCTTGTCATAAGTTATCAGCTTATGTAAGACCTCTAAGTCCCAGGAATTGCTTTTATCTTCTTAATTTCTCATCCCTGGTCTTCCCACTGAGCATTTTCTTGAGCGTTTAAGTCCTGCTGGTTGAGACAACACTCCACCATCCCCCTCCCAACTTCATTTTTTCCTCTTCCTCTTCCACTTTCCTCCTCTTTTCCTTTTATAACCCACTGAGTCCACTTAGTGATGCCATAATGGAATAAATGCAGGGCACCATCCCCTAGGGCATGGGCTACCTACCGTGCACTGCAGAAGAAAACTCTCTCTCCTACTGTAGACATTTCATCCATGAATATAAACAATATTTATTTCTAAATACTTTTGTTGTATTTAGAATAAAATACACTTGATTGTGTTGTTAATGTGATAATCAATTCTGTTTGCCTAGATTTCTGTTTACTTAGAAGCTTTAGCACTCTTTATATGGAAGCTTAATTTGTTAACATTTGTGTCAACTAAATTTATTCCTTGACAATTTGACACATGTATAAAGTGCATTCTGATTACCCTCTTCCTCCTTACAAATCCCTTTCCTACATATATGCCCTTTTGTGCTTGGGATTTGTTTTTTTGTTTTTGTTCTTCTTCATGGTTTTCTTTGTTTTGATTTGGTTTGGTTTTGGCTTTTGGCTTTTGTGACCCAATGAACTGAATAGAGCCATCTGGGTGCCTGCAGGTTCAAAACTATGGTGAGTTCAGCAGTAGGTGCACAACTGAAAGTGAGGACTTCCTTTCTCCCTGATTTGTTAATATTTTATGTTGTATATTTTGGGATAATCAACATCAAAGTTAGGTTTCCTTTACATAAAATAAAATCTTTACAGAGTCTCTGCTTCTCTCTAGAGCTGGTCAAAAAAATGTTGACTAGCTCTCCTACAAAGAAGGGTAATTTTCTTTATCTGTCTCTAGGCTAATGCAAGACATAACTCATTTCAACCATCCCTATTTCTGCAGTCATTAGCTTACTTTGGCTCTCTTACCAGCGAATCATGAAACTGGCTGAACTCAGAGACCCTGCTCAGAGGGCCATGATTACATCCGTGACGTGGCCTTCAGATGGTGGTGCCTCCATTTCTTCATCTGAAAATAAGGATAATAAAATAAAACAATACCTCAGGACTTTGTTGTGAATAATGAACAAGTTGAGGTATGTCAGGCCCTTGGAACCCTGCCCAACGTAGATAAACAGCACTTACTGCTATTATTCACCCTCTTCTGGGGGCAATTTTAGCATTTACATTCTTTCAGAAAATGTATTTCATCAAATTAAATTGCACAATATGAGCAAAGTTGTCTCATTTGCATTTTTAAATTCCCTTCATGTCTTTGTTATTCCCCATTAACATTTTTTATGTTTTATTTAGTGGCATTGTTTACTTCTCTTTAACAATTTAAAAAAATTTATGATCTATTTTCACCCCCCAAAGAATTCATATGATATCTAATCGTTATTATTAATAAGTTTTAGTTCCTAATTTATTATTGTCTCCTTGATTTTTATCTTTTTTCCTTCATTTTCTTATGGCTTTTTCTAAATACTTGTGTTGGGTATTTATTTTACTGTTTGTTTTTTAATCATTTCGCACAGATTTTGTTTTCAATAAATAATTCTTTATAAAAGCTTCTTAATTTCTTGGTTTTGTTTCTCCACAGTTTCAATCTTTTCTAGTAGATATGGTTTGATTCTACAATTGCCTTAAAATATCTTAATTCTTACTGAATTTTAATTAAAATGTATATTTTTAATTCATAGGGCTTATTGAGGTTTTCTTATGGATAATCTATATTTTTAACATTATACATTTCACAAAAAGGACTCTGAAAATGATATTTCTACTACTTTACTCTTCTGGCTCACAAATTTCTTTCTTATGGCATGTATGATGTCATTTATCTTGATTTCTGCTTCACCATCAAACTGACTCAGAGCTCACTACAAAACGTTTTCCTGCTTCTCCTTCCATGCCTTACAAACTAAAGCTCCTAGTTTTGGAAGGCATGGAGCCTGAACGAGCATCCACTGTAACCAGGCAAGGCCTCAAGTGGAGGGATCAGGACACCAATGTAGCCATAAAACCTCTGACCTACAGTTCGTCATGCCTGTAGGCTATGCTGGGACAGGAGCAAAATCAACATCAGAGAGACCAGAGAGATGGCATCCAGTGACTGATGGGAGCAGATGCAGAGTCCCACACCCAAATACTAGGCGGAGCTCGGGGAGTCCTGAGGAGAGGAGGAGGAGGAAAGATTAGAGGAACCAGAGGGATCAAGAACACTACAAGAACATGGCCCCAGGATCAGCTGACTGGGATTCAAGTGGACTCACAGAGATCAGGGAGCCTGTATGGGTCTGACCTAGGTCCTCTGCATATATGTTATGGTTATGTAGCTTGATGTTCTTGTGGGATTCCTAACAGTAGGAGTGGGGGCTGTCTTTGACTCTTTTGCCTGCCTTTGGGACCCTTTTCCTCCTACTGGGTTGCCTTGTCCAGCCTTGAGGTGAAAATATGTGCCTAGTCTTATTATAGCTTGGTATGTAGTATTTCTTTGATGTCCTTGGAAGGCCTGATCTTTTCTGAGGGGAGGTAAAGGGGAGTGCAGCCAGGAGGAAAGGGGAGGTGAGTGGCAAGGAAACTATTGTTGGGATGTAATAAGAAAGAATAAATAAAAACGAAAAAGAGCTACATAACTTTCCAGACTATATGGACTCAATCCACTTAAGTGTATCTCTTGTAATCTTTCTCAGATTTTGTTTGTTTGATTCATCATGGTTGAAAATACCACATTAAAGATAATCATTAACATTTTACTTCTGAGTTTATAGTAATCTATGTCTAATGAATATTGGTGCCATGTTATTTGGTGTCTTGGTATTTACATACTGCCCTATTTTAGCCCATCTAATCTGTTTTTGAACTGGTCTTATTTTCTCATAATGTATTATTTTATTTTATTTTTTGTTGTTGTTTTAACTTTTGTAAACTATTTTAAAATGTATTTCATAAAATAATAAGTATTAATGTTTTGCCTTCAGAAGAGGGCATTGGATCTGCTGAAGCTGTAGTTACAGGTAGTTCTGAGTCGCTCCGCATGGATGTTTGCCCCTCCGAAAGCAGAGCCTGTTCTGAACTGCTCAGCCATCTCTCCAGCCCCTGGCTTTGCTTTGTAACTGAACTAGCTTTTCCTTTATGAGTTCATTTAACCCACTTATGTTCATCAATAGATTATTTCTGTCTTATTTCTGCACCATGCATTCTGGTTACTTTAATCTCATTACTTTCTTTTGGTGCTAAGTGAGAAGCTTTACTTGTTTTATTTCATTTTAGATCTAGATATTTTACATAGAAATACAACCAACACCACATTTTATATATAAGATATAATTAATACATTGTATGATCAATGGTAGAACTGATATTTTGCTTTCTATACTTTTTTCTATTTTGTTTCTCTATTAACCATGTGTTGGGGAACATATTTCCCAGGAATATTATTTATTACTCGACTTGCCAGTTTTGAAAATATAGGTTTTAGCAACAGAGACGATGAAAAAAAATGCACCTTTATCATTCTCCACTCCTCTGGCTTTTCTATTTCATATTTCATTCTGCCATTTCTACCTGTTGACATATTTTACCCCCTATACCCCATTCTCTCATTTGTTTTGGTCTCTGTCCCACCAATTCATGGCTTACTACCAACCTTCCCCCTGGTTCTCCTTTTATCTCTTGACTAGCTTAAGTTTTTGTTAAATCTTGTCTTCAAGTAAAATTCAGTAGAATCACATTATTTATGTTCCTATCTGTACGAATTCTTTGTCTTGCTTTCTTTCTATTTGGATGAAGCATGGCTAGGTACATTAATACATTCAGGATGTTTATGGAGGTCTTGTAACATATCATCCTACTCTTCAGTGGCACCCCTGACTTAGGCCTTTTGTTTCTTGCTTTTGGTCATTTGGTGATGTATATGGAATCCATTGTCTTGCAAATGCTAGGCAAGCACTGCATCACTGAGCTATCACCGCCATCCCACACACTGCAATTCATGCTTTCTCTTTTTGGCCTTCAAATGTCTCAAACTATGCTGAAGATGTCCTTCCTGTCTCTTGGATTTTTGTTTGTTTGTTTTTTTTTTTGATATGTTGGTTGGTTAGTTGTATGATGGTAATTTAAAACACAGGAAGAGCAGCTTGCCATGTTAGAACAGAAAGCCAGAATATCTTTCTGTGTATCATCCAGTCTATTACCAGATCCAGCTTTGGAATCTTTCCCACAGTGGTCCACACTTTCCATCTGTTAAGTTTCCATAGGAACACAGCACCTCTAGGTTAAAGGTAGCTTCTTTGAAGAGGTTTGCATGTTTTTTCGGTATTTTTCTTCTCTTCTATCTGTCTTTTCTTCTTCTCTTCCTTCCTCTTCTAATTCTTCTTGTTACTACAGAGGACAGAGAACATCATACAGGCATTTCTCCAGGCTAGCTCCTGTGTAATTGCAGAACACTGGCCAGAATCTCTTTCTTTGCCAGCTTTGTTTTTTCCTGTTTTTTCAGCTTCTGTGGGCCCTGATATTATTTTTGTGTGTTCACATAGTCATTTTTGTGTGCTCTTACAGTAATTTTGTGTGTGGCTTATAGATAGAGCATATAATATTCAATGAGAAATTGAATTACAAGAAATATTAGAAAAGAGGAGGACATCAGTTGGAGAAGTCATTTATGAGCAGCAATTTTTTTTCTGTCACTTCTCCAAATTCCAGGGTTCAACCTACACGCCTGCATGTGGGCAGCAGTACAGGGAACCTCAGGCTTGGCCCTTGTTCAAGAACAGTGGAGCCCTGGTTAGAGCTGGCCATCTGTACCTCATGCTTCTGTGGACTCTTTCCTACGATCCATTCTACTCCCCCATAAACAGAAGAAATAAATAGCAAATGGTGAGAATGGGCCCTGCATTAAAGGCTACATGCCCAGAGCAGCCTTCACCCTAAACTTCAGGGAGCATTTTCATGTTCATACTTATTTATTATCCAATATATTTTTAACTAAAATTAATTGTCACTTTCCCACTTGCCTTTCTTCTCACTGGTCCCTCTCAAATCTCTTCTCTCCAATTCGTCCCAATACTCCCCCACTGTCAGATTGACAGCCTCTTCTTCCCCAATTATCGTTACATATACATTGGGTGTGGTGGAGAAGTGTGTATGCGCAAATATATAAATACAGACTGCTGAATCTGGTTTTGTTATCTGTGAGTATACGATTTTAAGACTAACCACTTTGTATAGGACAACCATTGAAGATCTATCCCTGGGAGAAGCTAATTCTCCTTCTCTCAGCAGTCATCAATTGACTGTAGTTATTTGTCTAGGGAAGGTGACCCCATGAGATTTTCCCCCTTTCACATTAGCATACCTGTTGATAAAATTGCCGCCATTTCTCCTGTCTTATTTATGCAGAAATCTACAAGAGACTGCTGCACAGCTGAGTTCTTGGTATTCTGGCTCTTACAATCTCTCCTCCCCCTCTTCCATGATGTTCCCTGAACTACAGAAGTTGTGGAAAGCCTGAGTACACCCATGGGGAGGGATTGTGCCCATTTCTGCACTCTGACTCAGACACTACACTGTGAGTCTGTGAGATGTAAAAATATTGAAGGTATAAAGTAAAAGAGAAAACTTTGAATGAGGTAACTTCTTTATCACCACTCCTGCTGGGACAAAATCAACTATAAATAAATATATTTGGCTTTTTTACTGTCTTCAAATCATCTTGCCATTTGAATTGGGTAAAATTATATATGACTCATCAGGTTAATATTAAATATAATGAATTGCATTACTATGAATATATAATATCACCATATTTATAGTATATAATATTCTACTTAAGTTACAGTTTAAATATATTTATTCTTCTGTCCCTACCTTGTACCTTTTCTGCCTGTCACATTTACCCAATGTTAATGTTAGGTTACACTGGAGAGAAAACAAAATGTCAAATTAAAGACAAATGTGTAATTGCAAAATAAATAAATAAAGAAAGAAAGAAAGAAAACAAATATTTACAAAAAATACACATTTACACACACACACACACACACACACACACATACACACACACACACACACACAAACTCCTGTTTGTTATTGTGTTGAATGGCACATCCTTTTTCTTAGTGAACTATCTTCAACATTGATTTAATTTATCTGCACTTAAGTCCCTTAAAAGCTTTTAAAATTTTTGCCATATGTAGCAAATAATGTTCATTCTTTTTATAATTATTGTGACACATGTTATGTATTTGATTATATCTCTTATCTCACTCCACTGTAGTGTATGCTCATACTTCCTTTATCTGCTTTATTATCAGAGAGAGGGAGAAGGAAGACAAATCAAGGGGAGGAAGAGAGAGAGTGTGAACAGGATTTAGATTGGATTAGATTGGATTTCTTCATCTATAGCTTTGTCCTTATCCCCTATGGTCATTCATTTCTAAGTTTAATCATATAAATTTATTTTATTGATTTATTTTTCCTATATCCATCTTTTCTAACTTCTTCGAACATTCTTACACAATCCATGATATGCATAGAATATGTGCAATATGTCTATAAAACATGCCCCTACTCTCTCATTTGTGGTTACTTTTGTTGCTTTTGTGAACACTTGTCATCAGGTATTGTTATAAACACCTTCCTCTATTTTGCTTTCTTGTTTTTTCTAGTAACATTTTTCATGGCAAAGAATTCTGAATTTTGAAAATTCTATTGTTTTTTTAATTGTTACTATCACTTGATAAATCCTTTCTTTAATTCCTTTTCTAAAGTAATAGAGGTGAAACTTATGTCTGTGTCTAATCTTTTTTTATTTTATATTTAAATCTTAAGCTTCTCAAGGGTTATTTATGCATATACCATATCATTGGAATCCAAAATCAATATTTGTTATTTCCAACCCATTTTCACAGCATTTCCATTAAGCTTTTACACTTCTACAATTCTATCTCTCATATCTATTCTATTTTTTCTGCCTAAATTTGTTTTTTCTATATTTGGATCTTTTTTTAACCTTATCATTGGGAATAGTATACATAACACTGTGATACAAAATTTCCTAAAGAATTTTTTTTTAAGTCAGCCTGTGCAGTTATCTGACTGAAATGTTCACCCCGGGAGAAAAAATTTAGCTAGATTCAATTTTGTAAATGGTTATGAGCTTTTTCATCTCTCTGTTTCATTTTAAATTAAATATGCAATTTATAGTTTGTCTTTTCAATGTTTTATTTTGTCTAATTTGCACTCAAGACCCAGAGCAAGTATATTCCTGTGTGTTTAAGGCCAGAATAGTCTATGACAAGCTACCATTCCAAATTATAAGTCCAGTGATCTCTGATGGCCCAAATGAACATTTTCCATGTCCACACACACAGATGCATAGAGACATATATCTTTCACCAAATGTGTCTCTGATGTTGGAATTTATTTAAAAATACATCTTTTATAAAATGGTTCTCTGTCTCCAATAGACACACTAGAAAGAAAGAAAAGAAGATGAGAATAGATACAGGGATGGATATTCATTCACCAAAATCTTTGATAGAGTTTCTATTGCTGTAATGAAATACATGCCCAAAAACAACTTAGGGTGAAAGGGTCTATCACAATTTAGATTTCAATGTCCATCATGAGGGCAAGTCAGGGAAGGAACTCAAGACCAGAACCTGAAGGTAGGACCTCATGCAGAGGCCATGGAGGAAAGTTGCTTACTGATTGCTTGTCATGGCTGATTCGCCCTGCTTCCTTATACACTCCAGGATCATCTGGCAAGGGTTGGCAAACCCACAGTGGGCAGTGTTTTCCACATCAACCATTAATCAAGACAATGCCCAACAGAATTGCCTACAGGTCAATACTATGGAGGAACTTTCTCAATTGAGACCCCCTCTTCCCAGATACATCTTGGTGTGTGTCAATTTCGCAAAACCAAGCAGCACAAATTATTAATTAATTTAAACAAATTTCAAGTCTTTCTATCTGAATTTTCTATTTGTGAAACTTATATTTTATTCTTTTTAAAAATCTCTATTTGAGCTTCGAGTGTCTAGTCATTTTTATTGCATCATATTTATTGCGTTCCGTGATCTTCTGCTAACAACTTGCACAAGCTTTGAAGATTCTTTTGTGCACACTATGTGCATAGTGTCTGCATACCTACCTGACGGGATATGAGTGTGAAGAGGACAATGGATGGCACTGGGTATCCCTGCCCATCATCCCCACCTCAGTCTCTTGATACAGGTTCTCTCACGGAATCTGGAGCTAAGCTGGCAACCAACAAACTCCAGAAATCCTACCATCTCTGCCCCTACCCCTGACAGTTCTGGGGTTACAGGTGCCTGTAGTCACCTTTGGCTTTTTCACGTCAATACTGGAGACTTGAACTCAGCTCACATTTGTGCTGCAAGCACGCTTGCCCAGCTCACTGCTCGTTTCTTATATTTTTGGTTGTGAGCCTAGCCTTTAACGGCCAAGCCATCTCTCCAGCCTTTAACGGCCAAGCCATCTCTCTAGCCTTTAACGGCCAAGCCATCTCTCTAGCCTTTAACGGTCAAGCCATCTCTCTAGCCTTTAACGGCCAAGCCATCTCTCCAGCCTTTAACGGCCAAGCCATCTCTCCAGCCTTTAACGGCCAAGCCATCTCTCTAGCCTTTAACGGTCAAGCCATCTCTCTAGCCTTTAACGGCCAAGCCATCTCTCCAGCCTTTAACGGCCAAGCCATCTCTCTAGCCTTTAACGGTCAAGCCATCTCTCTAGCCTTTAACGGCCAAGCCATCTCTCCAGCCTTTAACGGCCAAGCCATCTCTCTAGCCTTTAACGGCCAAGCCATCTCTC
>CAJQZJ010034140.1:224455-282734 GCA_907164525.1 Lophiomys imhausi
TAACGGCCAAGCCATCTCTCTAGCCTTTAACGGCCAAGCCATCTCTCCAGCCTTTAACGGCCAAGCCATCTCTCTAGCCTTTAACGGCCAAGCCATCTCTCTAGCCTTTAACGGCCAAGCCATCTCTCTAGCCTTTAACGGCCAAGCCATCTCTCTAGCCTTTAACGGCCAAGCCATCTCTCCAGCCCTCATTTCTTTAACAATGGAGGTGGGAGAAAGTTTCGTCAATAACACAGTTACACAAGAAGTAGACACCCCACAAGTGCTCTTATGCCACAGGGTAGATTTTATAAAAACAATGCAACATGGTTTTCAACAGACTAGAAAACAAATGAATGTTTGTATCATAAAGAAAGTGGCAACTTGTGAGGGAAATGGGTGAGTTAAGGTGGCTTAATTGTTGCATAGAATAGCTATGCATTCCATGGTACCCTGTTAGCTTGCACAGTCCTTATGGTTGTGTGTTTCAATTTTATGATTTAATAAAATAAACTCTCTGTGTTTATTTTGTCTCTTGCTGTTGTTTTCTTGTTGTTATTGACTAAAGCTGTCTGATTTCTTCTTTCCTAGCCCTTCCATAATATCTTGGCTGCTTATAATATACAGGAGTCAACTTTCCTGTCAGTGGCCACGATTTACGACCAGCTGACTTGGACAAAATTTGGATTTGTTATTTGTTATTTTCCTTTTGAATTGTTCAGATATTTATTTCCTGGTTCTGTAAACCAATCCCTCAGTGTTCGGGAATGGTTTTCTCTGTTTTTATTCTAGACTTTGAGACTTTTATTCTAGTCTTTTGCTCTTATCTTCCATGGTTGTCAGTCTCATGGTGATGTATTCCCAAGATTTATCCACAGAGCTTTTTCACTGGAGAAACTGTGTTCTCCACGTCCAGAAGAGTCTTTCAAGTGTGGTATTTATACCTCTTTAAAAGGTAGGTTGTTTCTCATAAAACTTTTAATGAGTTCACAAAATCAATTCCGCTATGCCCTATACCTGTTTGTACCGTCACTCCTCCTCCATGATGTGTACCCTCATTGCTTCATCATCTTGGTTTGTTGATGTGCCCATTGAAGCACCAAGAAGTAAGCATGCTTCCTACTGATACAACCCTCACATCTTCTCCAAAATGTCAGCTCTACCCCTCCAGTACAGGAGAAAAGTTAGTTCATCTCACCTATTTCTTCCTTTCCATAGGGTCAAAGGGAGTGGGGCTCTATACACTCAACCAAGGGAAGACACCTTCCACTGCTTTCCCAAATCCATTCCATAATTTCACTGAACACTCTGAAGGTCCACATAGGCCCCTCTTACAAAACCTCTAATACAGACCCTGATGAGTGTAATGCTATTGCATTTTTTTGTTCATTCACAGCACTTAGTTGTTATATCTGGAGGAAAGTGGGATATCTGGAGAGCTGATCTACCTAAACATCTAAAAATACCATTATTTTCTAGAAGCGAGTTACTTGCTATTGGATTTTTGTTTGCTTGTTTTCCCTCTGAAATATGTACCATGAACCTCAGGGTTAGAATGATGCCATTGTCTCGCTTCCTCCCGAATTTCACTTCTCTGAGTTCCCCAGTTCAAGGTCACTACAACTGCCAAAACTGCAACTTAAAAAACTTAAAATCTGACCCTTATGATGGCTTCTGAAGAAAGATGTTTTAGTCAGTTATTCACTAGGAGACCTTTATTGCCCACTTCAGACAGAATGAAATTAAAACCAGATCCCCGAGTCCTCCAAAAAAGCATGCAGATGTGAAAAAGAAAGCCATGTTTCTTATGACAAGCATCGCTATGACTTATCATCACAATTACTTACCTGGACAGCTTTCTTTCCATTCCCTAGTCTGACCTTGAAACACCTTGAATTGCTCTCTCCTATTAATTTTGTAGAAGGCCCGAACCCCTCCTAAGTGTCTAACTAACATCAATGAACCTGAAAGAAATATTCCAAATCACAGTAGCACTATATGTAAACTAGAGGGAAGGTAAAATACTCCAAGGAACTGACAATATGAGTTTATGGCATGAGTTCCAATTCATAGGTAATAAAATGAAAAGCAGGCATCTTTAATATTGTTATGTTGTAATTATAATTATACCCTCCTAAAACTATATTGCAAGCCCAAATTATATATTTTATGCTGTAATTGAAGTTTTACATGGTCATCAGCCTTAGGAACCATTTGGGTTTGGTGGGCAATGTGTAGAACTATAGCCATACTAACAGTATCCTCAGAATAGTTAATGTTCAGTTATACCTGGTCATAGCAACTTATTAAGTCCTTTCCTTTGATCTGAATTTAAATTTTAGCCTATGGGTACTGACCAGCCCCATTTCCAAAGATTCAATACTCGGATTAGGTAGTGTCTCTAGAGGCAAAGAGCTGGGAAATTCTGGTGTTATCTCTGCTCTTTCTAAAGCTAATTCTCATTCCACATGATGAAATATCTGCTCCCTAGAGGAGCTAAGTAAGCTAGACAGTGAGCTCAAATTGCCTGTCCATTATCGCTCTGGAATGCTTCTGTTGCTTATTCCATTAGACAATTCAGTGATTCAAAGCCAGATGTTTTTATCCACAAGAGAAACATCTTACATTTGGTCTAAAATTACAAATATATGGGAGAGCAGAAAATGACATTCTGAAACTGGCCAAACGACTTAACATCAGAGCACTTGCTGAATTTCTGAACCACCATCAAAAATTTATCTTATATAAATACATTCTCTATATCAGTATGTTCCATGATACATCAGAAGTTGCTGTTCTGACTAATAAGACTATCTTGATATAGCTGTGGCTTTATCTAAGACATTAAAAATGCCATTTTTCTTTTCACCATGGAGAAAGATAGGTTGCAGGTATCTCTATTTACTCGGGGTATTATTGCTTGCCACCCCTACATACATCCTCTATACTAAAGAGTTCTATTTGTTTCATAAAAGGACAACAAACGGTCCAGTTCTTGAGCTTCAGTCACCTCCTTTTAAGTTACTACTCAAATAACTGAATGCTTATCTAAAGAAATGCAGTGATTCCGCAAAGGCTCATCAGGCACATAAATAGAGAGATTAAAAGACAGACGGGTGGTGTCTTAGTTACTGTTCTATTGCCATGACAAACAACATGACCAAAGTAACTTAGAGAAGAGGCATTTAATTGGGGCTTGCTTACAGTTTCAGAGAGTTACTTCATAATCATCATGGCAGGAAACATGGCAGCAGGCAGTAGCTAAGAGGCAGAGCCTGATCTTCAGGCAGGAGGCTGAGAGAGAGAAAGATCAGGTCTTGGACTTGTGTGGGTTTCTGAAACCTCAAAGCCCACCCCTAGGGACACACTTTCTCCAACAAAGCTATACCTCCCAATCCTTCCAAAATAGGTCCTCCAATTGAGAACTAAAGTTCAAATATATGAGCCTGTGAGAGCTGTTCTCATTTAAACCACCATGGATGGATGGATAGATAGATGGATGGATGCATAGATAGATAGATAGATAGACAGACAGACAGATAGACACACTTACTGTTTGAATCTGAAACCCCCACCCAGAGACTCATGTTTTAATAACTAGGTCTCAGTTTGTTATACTAGTATATCAAAGGTGGTGGAGCCTTTAAGATATGGTTTGACTGACCTTGTAAGGGGCAGGAATTGTAAAATTACATCTGTCCCTAATTATAGCCTGTATTCTCAGTTTCCTGAATCTTCTGCAATAAGCTTTTGCTAACATGCATTGTATGCTATGAAGAAGTGAAACCACCCCTCTTTGAATCCGGGAGCAAATTTAAACCTCTCATCTTTTAGGTTGTTTGTGGTAGGTAATCTGATCACAGTGATGTACAAAAAAAAATACCAAAAATGGGTGATGAAGGAACAAGGTTATTGATGTAGTAAACATGGCCATGTGGTTCTTAGGTCTTTGGAACATAGCCACAGAACTGCAGAAGAGTTTGAGGTGTAGGTTAAGGAAGTTCTACAGTAACATAAGCAGAACTTAATGGGTTATTCTAGAGAGAATTCTGGAGTTCTGACAGAAATGTGGGTGATAAAGGATATGTTTATAAAATTTCAAATAGAAAAAAAAAAACTTTACCAGAAATTGGGCTAGTGCTCATTCATGTTACACCCTGGCAAAGAATCTACTGCATTGTCCTTGTGACCTGAAAATTTGGGTAAAGTTGAGTATAAAAGTATGAACTGATTCATTTAGCAGAGAAAATGTCAAGGCAGTATTCATTTGGTTGTACAATGGTTATTGCTGTCTGAGAACCGAGAGGATTAAAAAAAACAGAATAATTTGGAAAATGTGCTGTTTTATAGATTTAAGATGAAAATACTACTGCTTATTTTCAGTTGTTGGCAAAATCATATCCTCTATTCTGAGCCTCATCTCCAGGGTTCTCCTGATTACAACCTTTACAGTTGGGTGAGCAAAGAGCAAGAACTCAGTAGTTTCAGTTGAAGCAGCTATAATGTTAAAGATATTAGCAGCATTAAAAAGAAACCAGGCACTTGCTGTGGAAACAATGAGAAAGGTGTCTTTGAGAATGTCCTCTCATCAAAGGTCCCAAGGTACATAAAAATACAATTTCATTTTAAAGCCATTCATTTGAAAGGAGAGTACCTGAATAATGGAGAACCTGAAAAGACACAGCCTCTAGGAAGCCCTGCTACAAGGGTCAAGTACTGAAGAATGTTTCTAGAATCAGACATCTAGGAACCAAGAGATACTACAGTTGTGACGAAATGAGGCCCACTTATTTCCTCAATTAGCTGAAGTCAATATGGTGCTAGGTTTTCAGGTATGTCAGATGTAAGAGTTACAGGGTCACAATGGCTTGCATCAAGAATCCAAAGAAATGTGTCTGAGGACAGGAAATATGTAGAGGAATTGAACTCCTTACAAAGATCCCCTGTGCAGCTTACGCATGAAATTTTTAAAGGAAAGTCTGGACTTCCATGGAGACCCTGGGATGTTGGAGATGCTGGGGATGAGGATCCTCTGCCAAGGTATCCTGCAGACAACATGTGAAGTTGTGTCAAGAGAGATCTTATGTGCTATAAGACACAGGGCCATGGTAATGGGACTACTCAAGCACATTGGAACTCACATCAGCCCATGGGAACTCATATCAGCCCAATGGAACTCACATACCACCATATGCTCCAGATACTAGACTCAGAGCTCTCTGGTCTTGCTTTGAGCCAGTGGCTCCTAATTATATATCCATAGTTCCCCTTGTAATAAAATGTTTTCTTTATGTCATTTTACATTGTAAGCTTTCTCTCCCATTTAGCAAGGCCTCAAAGCTAAGAGACAGTCTTGAGTTTCAGAAGAGTCTTTGACTCTGGACTTTTGAACAATATTTGAAACTATTAAAGCTTTGTAATCTTAAAATTGAGGGTAACACGTTTTGCATTGCAAACAGTTATTATCTGAATATGGAATGCCCCTCAAAACTCAAATTGTGATCACTAGGTACCTAGACTACACCACTGTTTTGAAAGTTGTGGGATCCATTGAGAGTAGTAGGACACTGGGGATAGAACTTGAAGGGTGTACCTGCACCTAGTTCTAATTTATATTCTCTGATTGTTAGTTTTCTAAAATATATGGAGCCTCCACCACACATACCTGTTACCAAGTTTTCCAAGATCTTCTGAAACCATGAGCCAAATAAAGCCTTCTTCTTTTAAATATCACATCAGATATTTTAGTAACTAACACAAAAATAATACAGTGAGCAGATAGATGGTAGATTGATAGACCCTCAGACTCACAAACAGACAGATGAAAGAAATATAGATGATAGATAGAGATAGATGACGATGATGAAGATAGATAGATGATAGATAGATAGATAGATAGATAGATAGATAGATAGATGATAAATAGATGTTAAGTGTTTTTAAATTGTTTTCAAGGAATATAGTAAGATAATACGTTAGAATTTTCTGGACACCACTTAAAACCCTAACTATTCATGAGATGAAGGCCTTCCTATGTTTCTTTCTTATCCATTTATAAATAAGGAACAAACTAGAAAAAAAATAAAGTCACTCTTTTCATTGTGAAAGATAAAAACATGTTAACAAAAATGCAGGAGAAGCAAGACAGAATGAAAATGTTAACAAAGTAATAATTTAAATTCCCCAAAGAAGGTGAAGCTATCCTGACACCACAGAACAGCGCGAACAGCTTGGCAAGTACAGCCCAGTTTCATTTTCCCTTTCCAGCATGGAATTACTTTCTCTGCAATAATTCTGCTATATGTCGCTATTAAAGCTTTCACAATGACAGGCAAAGGTACATCAGCCACCTGCCTCTACAGAGTTTAACAAAGTGTCCTGGACAATATCTCAGACAGTTGCACAGCCATCCTACATCTGTGCCCAGCAGATATTAGGTGTGAAATACTTCACATAGCTTACCTCCATAAATCCTACCACAACAGTAATTTCAGAAAATTTCATGGCTACAGTAGTCCATTTTTGGTTATTATCACAGAATACCTGAATCTAAGTATTCTGTATAGAAAATAGCATATACTCACAGTGCTCTACATGGCAAATAATATATACTCACAGTTTTGGAGATCTTTACAGCATGGTGCTAATGTCTCTTGGGCTCTTCTAAGGAATCCCTTGTTTGTGTCCATGATGTCAGAAGATACCAATGAGAAAGTACCTGTGAGAGGGAGATATTAGATGTTAAGACAGGAAGACAAAAGTGTGGAGAGCAAGTCTTAACTTTTCATAACAAACCTCTGAGCAACATAGGTCCCCATGAGAACTATTCTAATTTTTTTCCAGGACAGTATCCCTAAATGCCTAATCATCTCTAACTAGGTCTTACTGAATACACTGCACTCTGGACTATGCGCTGTGTGCAGGATACACCCATGCCACTTCTGAACCACAGCAATGACTCTCGAACAAGAAACAGGAAGACTATGACTGGAGATGCTGAGAAGGCAGGACCTCTCTCTCTCTCTCTCTCCCTCTCTCTCTCTCAGGCAGAGTAATGAGGTATTTTTTAATTTTATGTAGTTTTAAACATATCCAAAAAACAGTGAATTAAAGAAATAGGAAGTAGTTTGGGAGATTTGTGGAATCTAGAATCTAGACCTCAAAATAGTACAGCATAACTACTGTAAATTATTTTCAATGAAAAGAAGATTTGTTTGGATTGATGGATCAGGGAACACAATCCACAGGGACAGAATGTTGGAAGGTTTGGCTGCCATCTCTGTTAATCCCCTCTGGAAACTCCCTCACGGATATGCCTACAGATACATCTCCAAGGTAATTCTAAATCCAGTCAACGTGTCAATGAAAATTAACCATCAAAAATCCACCCTTGCCAACATGACACCTATGTCACATCATGACATTCTCCCTGTGAGCAACAAAGTCTGGTTTTCATCTCACGATGCGCATTGTATCTTGTCCATCCATCACTAGAACTCTCCGAGTGCAATGCCTACTGTGGACCATTGTGTATTGGAAGTGTCTAACCTGGACTTCAGGAAGTGTCTAACCTGGACTTCGTACAATGGCCTTTTTAGATCTCTAAATTGTCTGGGTAATTGCTTCCATGTTTAGATCACCTGATATTTAAAGTCTGAACTAGGCTTCAGGAGAGGTAAATTTACATAAAATCAGACTTGCAAGGTAAATGGTTAAGAACGTGCCATTGCCCCTCCAGGTCTGAGACATTCACAACAGACTTTCCATTACCTTACACAGACTTATTATCTACAAACATCTGTCACATCTATAGAGCATTGCATTGATTAGGAATCACTTTTCTACTCTCCAAATCAATAAACAAATATTTGAACCACAGTGAGTAGTTTAATGCCAAAGGAGTAAAAAATCACTGGAGTTAACATAAAACCAGCTCTTCTAATTACTCCATTATTCTCTTTGACATGATATTTATTTGCTTATCACACGTATTTATACTTTCCTTCTTTAATTTGTCCTTTGCTATTTCTTTCAGTGCTATATACCTCAGATTTGTATAATTTTCTTTACTTTTTCTTTCTTGGAAACTTATTTATTCATTTATTATGTTTACTTAATTATTTGGTTTTTTGAAACAGGGTTGCTCTGTGTAACAGCCCTGGCTGTCCTGAAATTCACCCTGAACACCAGGCTGGCCTTGGACTCAGAGATCTACCTGCCTCTGTCTCCAAGTGTTGGGATTAAAGGTGTGTGCCACCACACCTGGCTATGTACCTCAGTTTTATGCAAGTCACATGACTGATATCACTATTGAAAAAATAAACTGAAACCTTCAACATAAAAGGAGTGGAAAGACAGATTGGAGGAAGAAGAAATATATACATAGTCATAGTAATGTACAAATGAAGAAAATTCTTACCCTCAAATGCAAAGTAAGTACAGGTGAGTTTGTGAAGCTTTAAAACCAATGCTTACTGGTACTGGCATAGAAACATAAAATTTGATTCCAATATCAACAGAATCGAATCAAAGACCCAGAAGTGACCTATGGTCACTTAATTTTTGACAAAGAAGCCAAAACTATACAATGGAAAAAAGGAAAGCATCTTCAACAAATGTTGCTGGTGTAACTGGATGTCAACATGTAAAAGAATGCAAATAGATCCATATTTATCACCTTGCACAAAACTTAAGTCCAAGTGGATCAAAAGACCTTAACATAAAACCAGATACACTAAATCTAATAGAAGAGAAAGTGGGGGAAAACCTCGAACTAATTAGCACAGATGAAAAATTCCTGAACAGAACACCAATAGCTCAGGCTCTAAAACCAACAATCAATAAATGGGACCTCATGAAACTGAAAAGCTTCTGTAAGACAAAGGACACTGCCATTAGAACATAATGGCAGCCTACATATTGGGAAAATATCTTTACCAATCCCACATCTGACAGAGGGCTAATATCCAAAATTTATAAAGAATTCAAGAAACTAAACACCAAGAAATTAAATAATACAATCAAAAAATGTGGTACAGAACTAAACTGAGAATTCACAAAAGAGGAATGTTAAATGGCTGAGAGACACTTGAAGAAATGCTCAGCTTCCTTAATCATCAGAGAAATGCAATTCAAGACAACTCTTAGATTCCATCTCACACCTGTCAGAATGGCTAATATCAAAAACTCAAATGACAGCACATGCTGGCGAGGCTGTGGAGAAAGGGTAACCCTCTTCCATTGCTGGTGGGAGTGCAGGCTTGTACAACCACTATGGAGGTCATTCTGGCGATATCTTAGAAAACTTGGAATAGCTTTGCCTCAGGACCCAGCCATACCACTTCTGGGTATACATACATCCAAATGTCTCCACACCAAATCACAAGGAAGTTTCCTCATCTATGTTTATAGCAGATTTATTTGTAATAGCTGGAAACTGGAAACAACCCAGATGTCCCTCAACTGAAGAATGGATTTAAAAACTGAGGTACATCTACACAATGGAATACTACTCAGCCATCAGAAACAAGGAAATCATGCAATTTGCAGCCAAATGGATGAAACTAGAAAAGCTCATCCTGAGTGAGCTAACCCAGACCCAGAAAGATGCACATGGCATTTATTCACTTACAACTTGATATTAACCATGTAGTACAGGAAAACTATCTTACAACCAACAGACTGAAAGAAACAGGAGCATAGACTTTGTTACCTGTTAGTGGGACACTTTGCCCTAGTGGAGCTGCCTTTAGGCCCCAGTGCAAGAGGAAGCTCTTAACACTCATATGACTCCTGAACTGAGGGGGGCTGATATTTGGGGCTACCTCACACCAGAGGAGTAGGATAGGTGGGAGAAGGGGTAAAGGGTTGGAGGGTGGGACCAGGAGGCATGGAGGGAGGGGACTGTGATGAAGATATAACTTGAAATAATAAATAAACCTTTAAAAACGGTTGAGAGGGAAAAACAAAAACAAAATAACCAATGCTTACTACTTCTTGTCTGGAGACCCAGAATTACTAATGAATCTAGGATGAGACTTTCCACCCATCTGAGTCAACCACAGCTACCTCTCAATTGTTATTAAAGCAATTACTTTCTACAAATAAATGAGATAGGCTGTAAGATATATTCCTTCAGTAGATTTCTGAGCCATTTTTGGTGTATGGTTTTCATCAAACTAACTCGCACTGATAAACTCTGATTATTAAATAATTTTCAAGCCATGTGTCATCCTGTAAATGGACACACTCACATGCTCAAGACAAAACATTGAAGAGAACAAGCCAGATGTTTTGCCATGAGCTTCTGAAGTCTGCCTCTCCTACAGAGTCTGAATATTGGGGTGTGTTGCAATGTGTCTAAGTGTGACTAGAATACAGGGAAACTGTGAGGTCCATTTCCAAACAGCATGCTAAAAGATATGTCAAGTCACCATGGAAGCAGTCTGGTGCTTGAACCTGTGGACAGATCTGTTTTACGATGGCCAACAAGAAATTTATATCTGCTCACAGTTGCAGGGTTTCTGTTTCTATAAATTAACCCTATTGAAATGTTTAATTATCTATGTGCATTTTCTAGCAATTACTTAACACATTACAAATATATGTACAGATATACATAGAGATATAGCTCGGGATTCTACAAACAAATAGAAAACAGAACCAATTAGATGAGTAGTTATTTCTCTAGAGAACTCTGGCTTGGACTGTATTTGTTTTGTAAATTAATCATTCTGGATAGAGGGCTCAGTCAGGAAAGTTCTTTCTTCACAAGCCTGAGTGTTGTCCTCAGCACCATGTAACCTGTATGGCAAAGTACCATGTGCCTGTAACCCCAGGGCTGGGAAAGTAGAGACACCTTGTGCACACACACACACACATACACATACACACAAAAACAAAATAAAACCACTTCAAATCATATTCAAATACAATTTAAAATGCTGATATTGTCCAAAGCACACAAATGTCTAAACATTTCTCTGTGCTGGCCAACGGCAATGGGTAATTTCAGCCTCAGTTGAGTGTGCCTTCCTCCGGATATAACTGACTGAGATCAAGAGGTCCCTGCTTTTCTGAAAGCTCTCAATCAAGAGCATAGCCTACTTGTTTAACCTTCTCAAGAGTCACTGAACACAAACTCAGATCATAAGAGAAAAGCATCTCTCTCCTTTCTGAGATGATTCAGTTCCCTGAGTGTGCATTTTCCCTTACTAAAGCAACTTCTACTATGGGTGCATCTTTGCTGACTTTGGTCAGAACACAATGACAACATCTCTGTGTCATGAGCTCTTTGAGTGATTTCTCAGTCAAATCTGAGGGCATGCAGCATTTGAATGGTAGCAGAAAAATTAAAATTTGTAAGGTTTTAAAACACATTTGCAATACTTATTTTGATATGTCATGGCTATATAATATCATTGAATATCAAAAATACTCAGTCTAGGCCTCCTTAGACTATTCAACTATCTACATGGTATTTTTTCCACTGAAGAAAACCATGAACTTATATCATTGTAAGTCTACAGTCTATTTCTATCTTTCACCAAGCACATTCTTTTTTTTAATGCCACAGTTAGTGAAACATAATAAGAAAAATGCATGTTTAAAGTCCAATTTGATATAGAAGACAATGTAATTAAAAACTCAAATGAATATCCCTCAAAATCTCAACAATACAGTTGCCTAAACAAGACCTGCATAATGATAAAAACCAGCAGACTTACCAACGTTGGATTGGATAATTTCATGAGGTTCCTCACCTAAATGAAAAGCTGCCTGCAATCAATGGCTGCTGAGAGAAAAATTGGTTTCCTACAGGGATGAGCTTCCTGACAGGTCCAATCCCAAGTGGTCATTCCCAAACACATGTACAGACAAGCAATACTAAATGGACTCGTGTGTGTGTAGAACAATATTAAAGAAGAATAGATTATGAATTTGAAAGAGATTGAGGAAATGGACATAGAAGTTGGAGGGAAAAGAGAGTAGGGGTAAAAATGATATAAATATGTTACTTGTATATGAAATTCTCAAAACACACAAAAAATTAAATGAAATAAATGTCTATCAACTTGAAAGGGCAAGCAGAGAGAAGCACAGAGACAGAATTACATGCCATCTAAGTTGAAATGCACCAGAAATAAAATAAGCTTAAGGTTCTTTTTTTCCAACTGAAATAAAATAAAAGAGAGTCAGTATTTCTATCTGATCTGATTAAACAAAATATAACTAAACATATTTTATGAAGTCCTGAAGATAGTAGATGGTTAGCAAAAAGAATTTTTTTTTTTTAAAGGAAGGACTGCAATCAGTGAGGAGTGGGTAAGGTGCTATGAGAGAATTTCCTAGGGACAGGAAATCCAGACAGAGAAAGGAAGGCACAAAGAGAATGAAGAAGTAATGGTTGTACTCAGGAACTGACTTCAGACATCTCATGCGCACAAGACCAGGCTAGCAACACTACACCATGGATGAGGAAGAGACTTATGGGACTCCCCTTCCCCCCCAAAGGGACCAGGGGTAATTAAAGCTTGTTTGAAAAGGGGTGTCACTTCTTCAGTGGCATGGCCACACGTAAGTTGCCATTATTCCACTGACTAGCTCCCCACCCACGCCAGGGCAGCTAACTAAATAAGTTCAGTGGAGAAGACAGAGAAAGAAGACGTGCACGTAGGAGGCAGACTCCCTGAGAAGAAGGGCGCCAGTGGAATGATGGGAAGTACGAGATGGGCAAAATGGAGGCGAGAACGATGAAAATTTGTCATGAATTCAAATGCATAAAATGGAAAAACGGTTTTTAAATGAGAATAAGATATGTTAAAGGGTCTAGGCAAAACTTGACAACTACAGTTAATGGAACGCACCCTACAGAGAAGGGCTGTGGAGAGGAAGCGAGCCCGCAGCTTCTCCTTAGTAGTACCTACGTAGGAACACTGCTGCGGGCTGGAAAAAGAACCTCTCGAAGTGTGGACAGGGACAGCACCTGACCTTCAGCATTTCTGACCGGCCATTTCTGCTCCTTCCCACTAGGGAGGAAACCCAGGCAGGCAGAGCAGAGTATTCCAAAGGTGTCTAATGTTCAGAACTCCCCAAAGGCACATGGTTCGGGACCGGAAGTGACGTTTCTGCAATTATATCTTCTCACAAAGTCTTTTGCCCATGGATTTCTCTATTTTCTCCTGTTCTTAATGTCATAGATTTCGTCTCTGATCTCTCTTTTTTTTTTTTCTGGTTATTTGCTCAGTGTACAGTTAACTTCCTCTTATTTTTCTAGTACTTTCCAGAGAAAACAGAAATCTGCTGTGTGACCTTGCACATAAATTTCCAAGTACTGCTTAAAGCCACATCATATACATTTTTAAGTGCCATGTTTTTGTTTTTATTAATTTTGGAATACTTTTTCTTGTCTGAGGAATGTTTATATAACCCAGATACACAATTATGTAAAAATTTGTATAATTTCCTGATAATGAATCATAAGGAATATTATTCTAATTATTTGAGGAGCTAGAGAAATGGCTCAGCTGTTAAGAACACATATTGCTCTTTCAGAGGACTCACTCAATTCCTAGTACCCATGTCAAACAGCTTATGACTCCCTGTAACTCCGTCTCCAGGGGATCCTCTGGTTCTGTGGACACTTACACTCATGTGTACATGCATACACATGCGCACACACACACACACGCACACAATTTAAAAATAAATATTTTAAAATAGTTATTTAGCATACATATACTTTTACCATTCATTAACATAAAAATATATTTGCATGTAGATATAATGAGTGTACTTATTTTCAAATAAGACATTAAGCCTTGGCTGAATATTTGATTCTGCAGGATGCAAAGTGTTTTGAATATTTTCAGAGTTGTGATCAATATGTTAATTTTATAGTACTCAACACAGAGAACAGTGCTTTACATAAATACATAATATAAAATGGCAGATTATGAAAATTCTGTTCTAATCTCCAGTCAAAATTAAACAAATTTTTTTATTAAACTCAAATTGACAATTCAAACACTACCTTTTAAAATCAGACATTCTAACAATGCAACCCTACGATAAACCAATCTTGTGTTTACATGGCGAGAAGTGGTAGTCAGAAAACCATAAACCTTTGCTCTCTGTAGTCAAATCATGATGTTTCTGTAAGAGCAGCAAGCTCTGAGTACACTATATAAACACTGTGGTCCACAGCACACAGATCTCAAACCTCAGCAGAGGTTTTTTAGGCAGCACCATTGGTGTTGTGTGGCATGGTGGCGCATGCAGTGAGAAGAGTGAGTGTTATGAGCTCAGAAGGAAGGCTGCAGTGAAGTTCCACTCTGCAACAACAGGAAGTGTTGCCTGAACACCTCAAGTTCATTTACTGTTTGACTGTGAATTAATTATGGTCACTGTGTATTCAGGAACCTTTTACTGTTGCCAATTTTTTAACACTTCATACTCAGTCACCTGACCCCAGGTGGAGTTATGTCCCACCCAGTTTATGATGTGTTCCAGAGCATGATCTATCTTGTTCAACTATTCATGTGCACTTAGAAAGTTTACGGTTTGGTCTAATGCAGGGTAGTGTTCACTGTATTCCTTAAAGTTGGATGAGGCTTCTCAAAGTGTCCATGTCGATCTTTCCATTCTGTGTAATTGCCAATCAGGACTGGGAACTGTGATTGTGAATTTGTCCATTTCTTTTTGGCTGTTATTTCAGATTTTAGCTTTCCCTTAATGTACTCTTGAACACTATTTCAAATGCATAAATATTTAGAAATAATCTTTCTAATAATTGACCAAATTATATCACAAAAAGACTTTCTTTACTGTGGACAGTATTATTATGAACTCTACTTCAAGTGATATTAAAACAACCACTCCATATTTCTTATGATAACAGTTAATGTGAAATATTTTCTGCCTCTTCATTACAAGGCTCATTTATTCTATTCTTTATTCTCTGACAGTTTCATACACATACATGTTTTATCTTTATTTTTCTTTTCTTCTCTTTATCTTTGGGGATATATATTGGCCTAGAGTAATACACACACACACACACACACACACACACACACACACGACAAGCTGCCTGAAGCTGTCATACCATTTTGATGTTATCACGATCATGCTTATTCCATTACCCTCTGTATTTGAAAGTGTTTTTTATTTAAATCAGAATGCTTAGTACCCTTCTCTTCTCTGGTGCTATATGCTATTAACCATGCCCTATGTGTGTAGCCTCAATCATTAGGATTGTCTCAAGAAGCTTGACATAGGGATGTATATTTTGTCTCCACTTGCCACTCTCAAGCTTTCCTACAGTTTCTTGTCATATGGATTATAATTCCACACTATAGTCTCAAATCCGCACCAAGGCATCTTGTCATCCGTGTAGGTTGCTCTGCATTGTTTGTGTTGATTGATTCCTATCCTTACCATGAATCCTATTTTACTGCTTCTTGGGAACAGCTGGTAGCATTGCATTATGATATACCAGTATTATTAATTTCATGTTGTTTGATATGGAATGTTTTTATAGGACAAACATAATTTAGTTGGAAACAATAGAATCCACTTAGGTCTCGCTTTAAGATTTGTTAGGTTGGACTAGAGACTCCTTTCTTGTAAATGTCATTTTACCTCCTCTCAATCCTTGCTTTGATGATCTGAGCATTGCTAGCTTTTCAGTCTTGTGCATCAGGACATATTCTCAACCTTCGTTCAAGATCATTGACTTCATTCTCTGGCCCTTCCTCTGGCATCTCAGGCACATGTTTATTAAAGCACACCAAGAGACATGAGGGAGACCTCCAAAACTCTCTATATTCAGCACCTACTTGAATACTAGAATATTATCTTGCCTACTTGATCCAATTTGGTCTCCTAAATTTCTCTCCTCAACTCAAAGATACTTCCAGGTTCTAGCTGGGATTTGTTTCACTCAATACAGACTCCAAATTTCAGACAGGAAGTTAGGGCACGACCCGGGCCCATCTTACATGTTTCTTGTCTCCTACCCAGCACTGCTCTTTGTTGCCTAACTTCCAAAATCTTGAAAACTATTTTCATATACTTTTACTTCTTTCAAGCAAAAGCAAAAACACAAAAACAAAACAACAACAACAACAAAAAAAAAAAAACAATGACAACTACTCCTTAGTACCCCATCTCCGCTGGAAGTAGAAGTCCCTGTACTGAAGAGCAAATTTACACTGCTGGCCCCAAATAAGAAAATAATTAAAATGTGACATACAATGCTCCACTACTGCCCAGGTATTTATTTATTGGTGAGGGAAAGGAAGCTGTGTTATTAACAAGAATGGTAGGGGATTATAGTTCTTCAATATTTTCTCACATATACATGAAAGGGAAGAGAAATTGTTCTCTCAGTAAAGACCTCTTAGTCTCCAACTTGTGTTTTCTGAGTACTGTGATTTACTCCTTTCCCATCAGCTACAGCAAACACAGAAGGTTTCCCCACACGCAGCTCGTAAATAGCTCTCACATGTTCTGGATGCCTCTCTCTGCCTTGAGAACAGCAGAGAGAATCACTCGGGAAATCAAAGACTGAGAACTGCACTCAGTTGTCCTCCCCCCTTGCTGCTTCTTTATGGACGTCAAATTGTACTTGAAGTTCGTAGAAGTTTCAATAAGTGCAAGCCCCAGGAGCTCATAAATCATCCCCTAAACTCTATAACTGTAATTGTTCTTTATTTTTCTCTGCCCTAAGGAATGCTGGCATGGAACATATCCGGAAATAGTTTTTTTTTTCACTCTATTTCATTTATGTGCTTATTTAATAAATATTTGTTGAGTGCCTACCATGTCCTGTCACTGTCTGAGACACCAAGTACAAACAAAGTGCATGAAATAAGGACAGTCTCTTCACTAATTAAATCTACACCCTGATGAGGAAATGAGTAAGCAGGTGGACAGATGAGTCTGTTTTATACAAATTGTGATAGACATTGTAAAGGAAATTAGCAAGGAGATATGCCACACAATAAAAAGACAGTGAATGTTCTTACTATATGTGAGTCCTATCTACTGCACTAGTATATAGGGAGACCCACTGAATGAAGAATGCTAGACAAAGGAATAGTGGAAAGGAGAGAAGATACAGGGACATGTTTATTACTGTGAGTTCCAAAAGGGGAGAACTCGCTATATTCAGAACATGAACTAAAGCCGCCATAGCTTAAGTTTAGCTAGGGAGAGGTGAGACCTGGATGAAGTTTGTAAAAAAGTGAAAGTCACTCCATCCTGTAGTCTGACTTCCAAGGAACATTTAAATCATGGAAACAGCAGAAGGCCCTTACGTTCTACAAAGATCACTCTAGGGGTTGTGGAGATGACTCAGCCAGTTAAGTACTTGCCTTGCAAGAATGAGTTCAAATCCGCAGCACTTCTGTAAAAAAAAAAAAAAAAAAAAACCTGGGTGTAGCCACAGTACCTGTTAATTCCATTGATAGCAACATGGAGGCAGGAAGATCCAAGATGGAGGCAGGAAGATCCCTGAACGCTCACAGACTAACTAGCCTGGCCTACACAGCAAAGCTCCAGGCCATGGAGACCCCGTGTCAAAGAAAACATGGAAAGAACCTGAAGAGTGGCACTCAAAATTGTCCTATGATCTCCATACATACACCTTGCGCATGCATACCTCTTCTACCCTCTCTAATGTTCCCTGTCCCTACCCTCACCCCACACACAAAGACCTCTCTAACTTGCATAATAGGTACACTACATTAAAGTAAACAAGAGTTTGTAGGGTCAGGACTAAGTTGGTCAACACAACCTAATCATTCCACAACATACACATTGATCCAAGAATTGTTTTGTAACCCACAAGTATACACAATTGCTATTTTTATCTAGGAAGAAAAATTTGAATGTTGTTTTAGTGAGTTTGAAATTTACAATACATCACAATTTCAAAATTGCTATATATGCTTTCTGAAGATACAAGTTTGTTTGAAAAAAGGATAAAAAGAAGAAAGTCTGTTTTGTACTATATAATGGGAAAGCTAAAGACCTGTTGTGGGAATAGAGGGGGCTGGAATAAATATGGTTTGTTCCATTTAGAGTTAAATAAGGACAAATAACTGAACCTCTTATGTATCTAAGTTGCTGTATTTAATCAACTAGGGACCCTGTATATAAAAACAAGAAATCTTCTTTGTAGTTTTCCTCAAATATAAAAGTACTCCAGAAATAAAAATGCATGTAAAGAAGTAATGAGCAAATCAAAATTAAACAAGAATACAGGTAAAACTATCAATATGGAGACTAATGTAGGAAGACCAGGGATGGAAACAAAGCACCAGTGTACCGTGTACAGTGTGGCAGCAGAAAAAAGAAGGAGCACACCACACAATTACAGTTTTGGATAGAGGTTTTGCTGATGGATGGATGGATGGATGGATGGATGGATGGATGGATGGATGGACTATTCACAGTTTAAAAGGGTTAAGTGTCTTCAACAGTACTAGCTCTACCGACCTCAGTAAATGGCAATTGTCCTACATCGTTTCTCTGTTAATGTGATTAGACACTGGGTCAAGGCAACTTAGGGGAGAGAAGGATTTATTTGACATATAGCTTACCATTCATCATTAGAGGAGCTCAAGGTAGGAACCTAGAGACAGGAACTGAAGTAGAGAACACAGAGGAACCCTGTATGCTGGCTTGCTCTTCATGGCTTGCTCAGGTTGCTTCCTTATACAACCCAGGCCTAACTTCCCAGGGTTGGTACCACCCTTTATGGGATGGGGCTTCCCACATCAATCACAAATTAAGAAAATAGCCCTCAGACATGCCCACAGGTGAATCTGATGGAGGTAATTTCAGCAGCTGAGATTCCCTCTTCACCAGTGTGTGAAGCTGACAACAAAACTAAGAAAGGCAACAGCCCTTCATTCAGACACTCCCTCTTAAAGGCAAAGACATTCTTTTACATGGAGTTCCTTGTACCTCTGGCAGGCAGAGATAAGTCGACAGCCTAGCTCTGCCAAGACAGGGTAGGTAAGTCCTTCATAATCCCTGCTCTACAATCAATGTCTGTCAGAGAAACGGGGCCAAATGGCTGAAGATTGATGCTGTAATGTATGGAGAGAAAATGGGAACTGTCCAGGCAGCCACTGGTATGTCATTTCTTAGTTTTAGAAGCTGCGGGCCCTGCACTTCCTATATAATCAGATATATTTATCCCTCTCAGGTCTCTGAGGTGGTAGAAGAATAGATAGCTAGAGTCTCATAGTTAAATTTTGAGTTGTTTAGGAATCAAGAGGGTGTTCTGGATCTAAGAAGATATTTTTAAAATTATGAGGCAAGTTAGTATGAAAGCTGAGTTAGATATAGAACTTTAAACACATGGAGATGGTTAGATAGTAGAATGTTAAAGTCAGGTGCCAAATACATATGGACTGGACATTGGAAATGTATGCTAAGCCATATAACTCTTATAATTGTGGCCTATTTATTTCTGTTGTTTTGTATTGTATTTGTAGTTATAAGAAAAAGAACCATTTTGTGGACTGAAAGGGAGAGCTGTTGGGGGGAAAAAAGAAATACCTTAAACTGAAAAAAAAAGCGAAGAGGATGGGGGATTGAGGAGGAGGAGGGTGGAAGGGTGGGACTGGAGGGGAGAGTAGGGAGGGGATTGTGATTGAGATGTAACTTGAAGAAATAAAAAATAAATTATTAAAAAAAATTTAAAAAAGAAAGAAATCACCTTAAGATACTTTTGATAGCATATCTGAGCACAGCAATCTAAAAATTTAATTGCAAATCCTGGCCAGGCTGTCTCTGGCTCATCATTGTGTAGGCACCAGTTATTGTCCAGGCTCTCCTCCCTTCCCATAATTCATTTTGTTGCCCTTGACAAGAGAATGGAGAGGAACGCCAAAGCTGGGAAGCCCTCCAGGTTCGTTTCAGGGAGAATACTTCACATAGCTTGAAGGCATGGGATCTGGTCCAACGCTGTAAGCTGCCTCCAAGTCTGCATTCCAAAAGTTCAATAGGAAGACAGAAAGTGAGAGAAGGGCAGTTGCTTCAGATAGGCTTCTCTTCAGAGTGTCGTGATGGCTACCTCTAAACTAATTGCCTCTCTTTCCAGCTAACGAGTGAATTTAGTCTATTGAATATGGCTGAGCTGCGTTGCTAGGATGATGGGAGGAAAGGTTCTGCTTTTATGCAATTGTTGCCTCTTGTTCTTGTGGCTGCTGCATGCAATAAATGTCACTGTATAAGAAGGCCCAGCCTTTGCATCCCATCAAAGTCTTTGCTATTGTGTGGAGTGCAGAACTGTGAACACCCTCTCAGATAGCAGCAGAAAGAGTGGTAAGGGTGAGTGGATGAAATGAGGCAGAAAAGAAAAAAAAAAAACAACTTATTTTGTTGTAGGAATCTTTTCTACCAGGTTCGCTGGAAGGGCTACTGCATGCTCATTTCTTTAATGTGGTGTGTCTCATTTGTCTCTAATGGTGAACAGAAAGCAGAGAGATGGTAATTAGCTGGAAGAGTTAAATGCTGCTGCTGCTGGTGCTGTGTGTGTCTGTGTCTGTCTGTCTGTTTCCCTTAAGTGCCCTTGGAATAAGGGATAGTTAAGCCAAATTTTTATTTTATATAAAGCATTTCATGGGCTACTGAATACTTTTTAATTTATGATAATAATTTTGGAAGTGTGAATAACTCACAGAGGAACCCAGGGCTTCTAATTCTTAGAAATGAAATATTTAGAAAGAGCAGCCATGGGCAAAAGGAAGGAGACTAAAAAGCTTTAATAAATGAAAAAACTGATTAAAATGTTGATTTCACTATAAATATAAATTATGTCATCACTGCCTGCATACTTATCAGTGTGCACATGTGTGTGCACTTATAAATGGCCACATGCCAAAAAATAAGTAATTTCAACTGAAAGAATATATGTCTCAATTGCATAGATGTGATAAGTGGATTGAGAAATCACCATAATGATCTTTAAAATAGCTTTGGGGTTTCCCATTTTACTCACTAGAACATTTTCATCTATTTAAAGGCAGACAGCTTGGCATCGATTGGATTGGGGAACAAGGAAGACCTGTGTATTCATTCCATAGATGGACTACTGATACAGATGGGACTATTAGCATCATGTTATAGAAATGTGAGCAGAGAGGATTTTAAATTGGATTTAAATATATCTACGAGTGCAATGTTCATTTAATGAATATGAGTGATACTTTGTGGGTCAAAATGACTCAACCTTCCAAATAACCAAATGATACTGCGACTCTCAATGGAATCCTTTGTTGTTGGAATGAAAATTACAGATTTTAAATCTTCAGTATGTCTCTCACTGCTACTGCACAAGCAATAGAATCTTTGTCTTAAGGGCACAAATCAGGAGAGAGTTATTGAATTTTTAGTGCTTACAGAATGAGAACGAGTCAATTACTGCAGAGTGGAGTATGTAGAATAGCCTTTTCAACAAAAACTGAGAATGGGCTAATTAATAAAATGGAATAATCTAGGATAATTTTGGTCTGGCCTTTTTTACTCTTTCATAATTTCACACATAATGTATTTGAATTGTATCTCCCCACCTTTTATCCTCTCTTATCCCCCTCTACCTCCAAATCTCCATCTTCCTCCTTCCTGTTTTCATGTATTCTCCCTACCCCATCTCTGTATGTGTGTGCCCCACTGCATTTACTTAGGATTATCCATCTGCATGAGCATAGGCGGGATAGTACTGACTTCAGTAAGGACAACTAACCAATGACTACACCACTGAAAAATGTGATTCCTCTCCCTGAGCAACCATTAACTGCCTCTTCCTCCTCAGGAAGGAGTGGCCTGTCCTATCCATAATGGAATATCGAGGGACCTAGTCTTGTACAGGAAGCACCACTGCTGTGTGGTCACAAATACGACACCTTCACACTTAGAAGACAGTGTTTCATAGCACTCCTTTCTGCCCCCTGGTTCTGATATTTATTTGGCCCCCTTTTCTTCAATATTCTGTGAGCTCTTGAGGGGTTATTATAGATGTCACTTTTAGGGCTGATCATTCAACTTGCTCTTAGAACACTAACCAGATATGGGTCTTTGCATTAACCATTGTCTAGAGCAAACAGAAGATTCTCTCACCAAAGCTGAGAGTAGCACTAATCCGAGTGATAAGCATAAATACTTAGAAAGCAGTTTAATATCAATTTCATTTACTAAAACAATAATAGATTTTCTCTAGGGCATGGGCTTTAACCAGGTTCAAAGTACCCCATATAAATTTCTTCTGTGGAATAGGCTTAAAATACAGTTGGAAACTGGTTGTTTATACCCATAACAATTAAACCACTATTGTACAAATGGGCAAACCATGGCTATCATGTTGACATTGAGTTGACAGGGGTTCATAATTGGGTAGGTCTGTTGATGACCTTTCTTCCCCAACAGCCTTCCCAGAACTTTCAAATAATATGAAATCTATCAAGCCTTGAGGATGTGTCCAGCTCAGTTACAAGTGTGTAGTGTCTTCCCCAACAGTATTATTTTCCATCTGGATCTGGTGGTTAATCAAGAACAATGGCAGTAGCCTATACAATCTCATACTTTAATAAAAAGGGATCACTTGGCAAATGTAAAATATTCTAAAACAAGTAAAATTGCATAAATAAATATTTTTCTAATTGTACTTAAGCTAGAAACTTCCATAATATAAGTAATTAAAAATATTACTTCTCAGGAGTAGTGCTCAGTTCATTGACAAGCTTTAGTCTGGGTTATGAATGGATACATGTGTTCTTGCACTAAGAGCTGTCAGGAAATTGTAAGGTAAAAAGACAAATATTCAGTTCCCACTTTGGGCAGAATACTGGCTTTCATGATGATCAAACCAGGACAGAGGCAGACCCCAAAATGAGTCACACAGGGGCAAAGAATCTCCAGCTGGGAAGGCTCACTGGGTCACCATGATCTGGGCTTAGGACCAGAAACATTCCATTGGCCAGGGCCACTTCCTAACAAGACTTCTAAAAGCAGACTGTTTTTCTCCAAGAATGACACAGAGAGCCAAGTGGGTCTGCCAAGGGCTTCTTCATCTCTGGCCTCCTCTCCTTGGTTAGTCCCCCCCCCGACTTATTTTTTTATCATATCTCTGTTTAGACTAAGATATAAATAGCCCATTAGTTCATCTGCCCTCAACAAACCCCCTACAGGATCCCGCTGCTGAAAACTTTGCTGTTCTTCTTTCTGTTTTCATAAAGTCCTCCGTCTTTCTCACTCCTAGTCATCCTGTACCTCATTCTTTTGGCTGTGAGAAGAGAACCAGATAGGAAAGAAGTATTGGTATCACTTTTTAGAGCTGTCTTGGATGTCACTGCTCCAATGGGTTAGTGGCAAATGGCCAATGCTCCAGCACCCTGTAGTCCAGTCTTGGATACAGAGGTAGAATTTTGGACACAACTGCTCAGTTATCAACTAGTTTCAATCAATTAAAAATACTGCTATAGTCTGGTGGAACAGCACTTCCCGGGTAGTTGCACTTTTATAAATGTAAGTGAAAGCGCTCTAAAGAGAATGAAGAAAAGTGAGCATCTCAGCAGCTTGAGCCACTATGACAGAAGGACCATAGGACCATAGGACCATAGGACCATAGGACCATAGGACCGAGTTGCCCACACATCAATGGCTTATTTCTTACCAGTTTATTGAGCACTAGCAAGGAGGCCAGAGGCTGGTGAGTGTCCTCTGAAGGTAGATATCTTCTTCTTGAGTCTTTACATAGAAGAAAAAAGAGAGAGAAAGAAAACTCTTTGACCCTTCTTACAGGTATAATAATCCAATCATGAAGGCTTCAAGCTCAGAGTCTAATTACCTCCCAAAGGCCCCAATTCCCAATAATATCCCAACTAAGTAAAAGGTTTCACATATGAATGGGCCTCCTCCAACTTACCGATGATCTATTGGCAATGGGCAGATTCTGGGTGAAGGAGAGACATAATATCCACTCGTAAAGCTATGATGAGCTAGCCAGGATTTCCTGGTTAGTTCCAAACTCAAGGTCATATGGATGACCCTAAATTATATGGGATACTAAACAAAAACAAGAAACAGGAGAAAGAAATTTGTAAGCCGTTGGAGTTAACAGAGGTGGATGAGGCCATAGGGTACAGAGTAACCAAAATACATAGTTTACATGTGTGAAATGTGAAAGAATAAAGTTTACTAATAAGAAAAAGTTACCAATGGAGACATTTACTTGATAGCATATGAATAAACAAGCTTTCCCTGCCTTTAAGGATACAAACTCTGAAAACAAAGGATAGTTTTCAAATAGAGGTTATCAGAGAACCCCAGAAATGCTTTTTTTTTTAATTCAGGCAGAAATCAAGATACAACAATAATAAGGAAGTGATGTATACAGAACCTACAAGAAGTGACTTTGAAACTTCAAAAACATGACATTCAAGACTCTAAGGAGAGTTTCATTTAAATCATTTGTATGTTGATATCTGCAGGAGAGAGAAGAGTTTGTGAAGTTGTAGAAGCAACATCAGTTAGGTGTCCCAAATGATTAACTTGTGTTGGCAGAACTGAAAGAAATAATTTGTAGCTTCATTCATCCCATAAATATTTATTGAAAAGCAATTTAATAGTAGATAAAATTCCCTACCTCCATGAAATGAAGGTTAAGAGGTAGAAAACAATGAGCATAAAAGTAAGTTTTAGTTTGTTAGATGGTGATGCATATTAAATAAAGCATAGAATAAGTACTAATGATGAGTCCTTCATTGTTGGCACAAAGATTGCTGCACTCAGCGACAGCTGCTGATTGCTCAAGTGTCTGTAACCATTCACATGTAGACCTTGTCTAAGGTTGGCTGAATGAAGCTGACCTCAGCTAAAGCAAATGGGCAATTGTGCTTGACTGACGTTGTCTCAATCTCATGTAGGCTGCTCTGACATTTAGGGCCTTAGAAAAGATTAGGAGAACATTTGGAAACAGCCAAGGCCTCTTGAGCCCTTGGACTGCATCTAGACCACTGTTGCTTTCCACTCATTCTACTGTCCAATGACCGTGAGTCTAGGTTTACTTCAGCATCACTGTGACAAAACATGTTATATGATCAACTTGAAGAAAAGATGTAATTGGGCTCACGGTTTCATGCATACCATAGTTATTTGGTTCTGGCTTGTCAAGGTAGTGGGAGCCTGTGGGGAAGGTGATTTGCTTCTCACCTCATAGAACCCAGGAATCACTGAAAGTGGAAAAGTCACTGAGTGCTAGGTGTAACCTTGAAGTGCATGTCCCCAGTTTTCTGCTTTCTCCAACTAAACCTACCTCCTTAATTCTCCAGAAATTTCCAAAAGATCAGCACCAGCTGGGGACCAACATATGAACCTGTGAGGGAACAAGTTCACCGATTACGATGATATTATCGATGTTAAAAGCAAAAGACCAGGCAGGTGATTCTTCCCCCTGTGGGAAAGACCTGAAGAATCCCATGAGAGGGATTGGAGTCAAGACGCATCTACCTTGATGTGGATGCAACTTTAGAGAGTGCTGATCAGTTGACCAATTTTATCTAATTAATCCATATCCAAGGAGGTGAAATATCTGATGGAAATTCTCCAAGTGAAAATCCTATGAGACAATATGGTGGTAATGAGAGGAAACGGGGAAAAATGAGGTCCAAGAGCTCTATGAACAGTGTAAAAGCAAGGGAGTCATAGGAGAGGGATGCAAATCTTACAGGGGTTTATAAGTTATTAAAAGTACTTCTATCTTACTTTGAGAAGTCAGTTAGGGGTCATGGGGAAAAACATGTAACTACTAGGTATTTAAGGGGCTTCTCACCATGAGCAAAATGCTGGTAGGTTGGTGGATTCCAAAAAGAACGAAGACTGAATCATGCAAAAAAAATGCAAACTTACAGTCAATGAGAGAAACTGAACAGCTGTGCATGCACAGTTTCATATGCACTACATATAAACTATGTTTGATAAATCCATATGATGAATCCAATGACTTCTCAAGGTATGGAGATGTATAATCTTCTTTGTCTGAACTTAAAAATGATGTAATTATCTAATTGCTGTAATTTAATATATAAAATCCCAAGCAGAAAAAAAATTAAAATTCCTGACCAAAAAAAAACCACAAAAACAGCCATACCTAATGTTCAGGAGTACTTGACCAACATATAACAGACTCCACAGTTTGTGTGTGTGTGTGTGTGTGTGTGTGTGTGTGTGTGTGTGTGTGTGTATTTGATTACAGCTTGTTGTTTTGTTTTGTTTCTTTGGGTTGTGGTTTAATTTGTTTTCTTGGTTTTGGGGAGTTACGGTTATTATTGGGTTTTGGTTTGTTTTTTGAGGAAACTTAAAGTTGGGTGGGTAGGGACAGTGAGAGGATCCAGAAGGACATGGGGGAGGGGAAAGTATATTATCAAAATATATTTAAATGTAGAAATTGTTTTATATAACAAAAAATAAAATAAGTAATATGTAATCCTTAAAATCTGCTATAAAAAAGGAATTAGACAAGTCACAAAGTATGTGAAGTTAACATATAAAAAGCAATATCATCCTTGTATATATACATAGCTTAATATAACATATAACATAAAAGAAGGTAAATTTGTAAAACTTAAGTCCAAGTGGATCAAAGACCTTAACATGAAGCCCAACACACTAAATCTAATAGAAGAGAAAATGGGGAAAAGCCTGAAACTCATTGGTACTGGTGACAACTTCCTGAACAGAACACCAATTGCTCAGACTCTAAGACCAACAATCAATAAATGGGACCTCATGAAACTGAAAAGCTTCTGTAAGGCAAAGGAAACTGTCATTCTAACAAAATGGCAACCTACAGATTGGGAAAAGAGATTTACCAACCCCACATCTGAATTTATAAAGAACTCAAGAAATTAGACACCAAAAAAAACAAATAATCCAATCAAAAAATGGAGAACAGAGTTAAACCGAGAATTCACAAAGGAGGAATCTCTAACGGCCAAGAGACATTTGAAGAAATACTCAACATCCTTAAACATCAGAGAAATGCAACTCAAGATGACTCTGAGATTCCATCTCACACCTGTCAGAATGGCTAAGATCAAAAACTCAAATGCCAGCACATGGCATTGAAGCTGTGGAGAAAGGGGAACATCACTCCTCCACTGCTGGTGGGAGTGCAAACGTGTACAACCACTATGGAAATCAGTCTGTCGATATCTTAGAAAACTTGGAATAGCTCTACCTCAAGACCCAGCCACACCACTTCTGGGTATACATCCAAATGATTCCTCACCAAACCACAAGGATATCTCCTCATCTATGTTCATAGCAGCCTTATTTGTAATAGCTAGAAACTGGAAACAACCCAGATGTCTCTCAACCAACAAATGGATTAAAAAAAAAAAAAAACTATGGTACATTAACACAATGGAATACTACTCAGCTGTCAGAAACAATGAAATCATGCAATTTTCTGCCAAATGAATGGAACTAGAAAAGCTCATCCTGAGTTAGCTAACCCAGACTCAGAAAGATGCACATGACATCCATTTACTTATAATTGGATTTTAGTCAGGCATTACAAGATAACTATCCTACAGCCAACACAGCAAAAGGAACAGGAACAAAGACCTTGTTATCTGTTAGTGGGACACTTTGCCCTAATGGAATCGCTATATAGGCCCCCAGTGCAAGAAGAAGCTCTTAAAACTCACATGACTATTGATCTGAGGAAGGATAATGTGTAGGGGCACTCCACTCTGGAGGAGTAGGACTGTGATGGAGATGTAAATTGAAGTAATAAATAAACAAAAAAAATTTTAAAAAGAAAGTCAATTTGGCAATAGTAAATACAATAATTAACAATTAATTAAATATAATTAATAACAGCAGCAATAGTAAGTACCTGTACTAATTTCTAATAAGAAATGTCTAAGCTTAAAGAAAAATATCTTAACTAAACTTAAATGAATGGAAACACATATTAGGTACTTAATAAAGACCAGTATTATAAATAAATAGTTCTCCCACAGATAATGTACAAATTTAATAAAATAACACTAAAAAATGCTTTAGGCTTTCTTTTTGAAAACTGGAAGAGTTAACCAGTTCATTTGATGAAACACAAATATTGAAAAAGGCAAGAAAAATGCCTAGTAGCCTCAGCAATTATTAAATATGAGAAAAGTTTCATAGTAACATGGATTTTATTGCATAAAAATTAGGTGAGTTAATGGAATAAAATAGAACATTCAGAATCAATTTTATTTCATACCCATAATATATAATATCTCAAGGGTGATATCTCAAGTCCTATGATAAAAAATAAACTTCTTAGTAAGTGATGTAGCAATAAAGTGATTATCAAGTGGGAAAAATATAAAAGTGGCATGTGCCATGATCACCAGACATGAGAGTAACTTCCCAAAGTGTCAAGATTACTCTAAAAATTCTCTTTTTTTCAACATTTCTTTATTTCTTTATTTTAAATTGCATCTCAGTCACAGGCCCCTCCTTCCTCCCCCTCCCAGCCCCACCCTTCTAGCCTCTTCCCCCCCTCTCCTATCTGCTTTTTTTATAAATGTTTATTTATTACTTCAAGTTACATCTCCATCATAGTGCCCTCTTTCCACCCCTCCCAGTCCCACCCTCCCACCCTCTACCCACTCTCCCTTCTATCCTACTCCCCCAGAGTCGAGTGTCCCTACATATCAGTCCCCCACCAAGTTCAGCAATCATATGAGGGCTAAGAGTTTCCCCATATACTGGGGGCCTACATGGCAGCACCACTAGGGCAAAGTGTCTCATTAACAGGTAACAAAGTCTATGTCCATGTTCCCTTTGGTGCATTGGCTGTAGTATAGTTATCCTGTACTATATAGCTAAAATCCAATTATAAGTGAATAGATGACATACGCATCTTTCTGAGTCTGGGTTAGCTCACTCAGGATGAGCTTCTCTAGTTCCATCCATTTGGCTGCAAATTACTGAAATTTAACATAGGTAATTTCTTCTATCATCTTTGCTGTGTTTGGGGAAGTTGTTCCAAAATGTCCATGTATTAAAGGCATGGCCACCAACATGGTAATATTGGGAGGTGGGGGAACCTTCAGTAGGTGGGGCCTTACAAGACATAACTAAGTAATTGGGCATATATGCTTTCAAAGATTAAGGACTATTGACACCCCCCCTCTCTCTCTGTTAGTGAGTATATTAGCATCTTTTTCTGTTGCTGTGTTAAAATACCCCAACAAAAACAACATGTGTTGTGTGGAGGTGCTGAATGCCTTTTATCTCAGCACTCAGGAAGCAGAAACAGATGGATCTCTGCGTTTGAGGCAGCCTGGTCTACAGAACTAGTCCCAGGGCATCCAGGGCTACATGGAGAAACTGTTTCAAACAAACAAACAAAGCAACCTGAGGGAGAAAGAGTTTCTTTCTATTACAGTCATGGGCACAGACCATCATGGTGGCAAAATCTGGGCAACAGAGGCATGAGGCAGTTGGTCACATTACACCTGCCATCATGAAACAGAAAATGGTGATTTCTGGTGCTCAGCTTGAATTTTCCTTGTATGCAGTCTGGGACTTAACCAGGGAATGGTACCACATATATTCAGAGTGGATGTTTGCATTTCAGTGCACATAATCAAGATAATCCCCAACAGATATGTCCAGAGGCTTGTCTGCTAGGTGAGTGTAGATACTGCTAAGATGGCAAGCAATATTAAACACCACTTGAGGTAAATCTCATCCTCTTCCACCACCATATGTTCTCTCATCAGATCGGGACCACGAATAGCATCAAGTATTGTGTTATAGTAATGGAAAGCTAATATAATTTGAAGAGAGGAAAATTTTCCTCCTATAATCAAACCTAGAAGTAAGAAAGTAGGAAATGGATAAGCATAAATGTATAATGTAAAACTATTTTATATGGCAAAAAAACACTATGAGATAAATGGCAAATTTAGAAAACATTAAAGTGGTAATATCCTTTAAATACAAAAAGTTCATAAAATAAAAATAAAAAGACATCTCTATTCTGGGAGAATATTGATTGAGCAGGAAATTAAAGGCTAACAGTTCTTGGTCCTAAGAAAAGCTACACAACTTTGCTGGAAATACAAAACAAATTAAAATTCCACCAAAATGACATTTCATACCTAATGGGAAAACCCTGAAACCATATTGTCAAATTAAGGAAATGCCAGCACTCAGACCCATGTCTTTTAGAGTTGCAAAATATGCAATACCCAAGGACCACAATTTGGTAATATCAATCAAATCACACACACACACACACACACACACACACACACACACACACACACACACACAAATTTTAACTCAGAGTTATCTCTAGGTATCCTTGTGATAGATGCACTGGCTAACACACAGGGCTACACATTACACTTTTGGCTCCAATAACAAAAGCCCAAAACAGTTCAAACTCTATGAGAAAAAGTAGAGTACATCCAACCAAAGCGGGTGGTTGCATCTATTGGAAAGAATCAGTGGTGTCTCCACATATCATTGTATACACTCACCACAAGTATCTAAGTAGCAGACCATAAAAACACAGATCGAGCATACAGAAGAAAAGAGAAATGAAATAGTATACTGTGTAAAAAGCTAAGAATGAAAGGGACAAAACACGTATCTGTTTAGGACTTTTAAAATATACAGAACAAGATCAAATTTTAAAAACAATTACCTTTAACTAAAAGTGCAAGAGAAAAGGTGGTGGGTAGAGAGGGACTGACCACTTTTAGATTGTACTTCACTATGGCTGTACTTGATTTTGACAATAATTTAAATTATTGATGAAACAGACTTCTATAACCTTTAAGACTGCGGTTGAAGATTCTCCATTGAAAATGTGGTTAAATCCAAGGATTCTAGTTCAATAGAATAGCATTAAGCTTTTTCCTGAAGCAAGTGATACATGGTAGACATTTCAGAGTGTGTGAAGTCACAATACATGGGAATTCTTTTTGCTATGTCCTGTGTTTTAGCACTCAGCAGAGAGACTGAATCTGGTGGAGACTGGAACTGAAAATCAGGTTACCGGTCAAAGAAGCAAACACGTTATTTAGTTATTTAGAAACACAAAATGCAAACACAGCAGCAAAAAAGCATGTCCAGAAATAAAAATATTTATTCATTTAATGGCCCTGATCACATTTACATAATCAAATACAAATATCCCATATACAAATATCACCTAATTCAGCTTCTTACTCAGCTATCAATGTAGTTTTGACAGAAAATTGACTTATTTTTCTAGCTAGTACTTCACACTTTTTACTCCCTGTCTCAGTTAGGGTTTCTATTGCTGTCAAAGGATACCATGATCACGGCTGCACTTGATAAGGAATGGGGCTGGTTTACAGTTAGGAAGTTTAGTGTATTATTGTCATGATGAGAAGCATGGCAGCATGCAGGCAAACATGGTGCTGGAGAAGGAGCCGAGAGTTCTGCATATGAATCAGCAGGCAGCAGAAAGAGAATGACTTTTGGCCTGGCTTGAGTATTTGAAACCTCAAAGCCCTCTCCTAGTGACACACTTCCTCCAATAATGCCAAACCTCCTAATAGTTCCACTCCCTATGAGTGTTACCGAACTTTTTGATTATTATTTAACACTTATTTATTACTATATTCACTTATAAAAAATACCAACAATTTCTTAACTATTAACCCTATATATTCTTATAACCCTTTTAACCTAACCACTAATCCTACTGATAATTATTTTCCTAACCTTTTAGAAGGATACAGTCTCTGCGGCAGGTCCTCAGTCGTCAGGAACACAGTCTTTGTTGTAGATTCATTAACGCACTTAGCAGTCCTTTTTCTGGATCTCTCAGATGTAGATTCATCAGAGTAAGTTGGTTATTGCAGTATCACCTTAAATAAGGCTTGATGCTTTCTTCTTTTGTGAGACCCCAGCCCCTTCGCATCAGCAACTCTGTCACTCTACCTCAGAGTCCTTAAAGCCAGGCACAGTTTCCTTTAGGCCACTGTTCAGACAGATCAAACTCCTCTAGGCAAAAGCTGAGCCACAGGGTCTAGTCCTTGGCCTTTTGGTGTCTTGCTCAGGCTTTTTTGCCCACCAGCTTCTTTCTGCCTCAGGGAGATCTGGCCATCAAATGATGGCCAGCACTTTTTTCAGTAGGACTCTCAGAGCTCTCTAGCATCAGGGGATTCTTCTTTTTTATGGGGCTCCATGCACTGTCCTTAAATAGGAGGAACTCTGTTTCAGCTTAATTTGGGCTCTGCCCACTTTGCAGCTAAAAACAATGTCAGGCCAGATACTTTGTTTCTTAAGTCCATTAAGTCTTTCCTGTTTTCCTGACTTCAACCTTGTTTTTTCAGTCCATTAAGTCTTTCCTGTTTTTCCTGACTTCAACCTTGTTTTTCCACAAGCTGATAAGCTAATCACTCACAGCCAAGTTGATCTTCATGCCCCAAATTAAGAGACTGTATCAGAAACCCCTATATATTTTGTAAATCTAATTTAATTATTCTAACTCCCTACACTATGAGTTTATGGGGGCTATTTCCATTCAAATCACAACACTATCTGATATTATATATAGTCTCTCTCTCTCTCTCTCTCTCTCTCTCTCTCTCTCTCTCTCCCTCTCTATCTTCTATTTTCCCTACAAGAGAAGCCACAATAGTTCAGGGCATGCTTTCTTTTTTCTTATTCTCCTCAAGTACCTGGAACTAGTGTCTAGCACATGGTTGATGCCAAATAAGCATTTTTTAAATAAATGAAAATATGAAGGTTATCTGTTTCTCATAAGCCAAAACCTTCCCTGAGAAGTAATGTGTCCACAGTACATTGGGTCATGTCTGTAATCCAGGTGCTCAGAACAGATAGCATTTGGTATGCACTTTTGGTGGTACTGAGTCAAAGGAATGCCTTGATGGTGGTTGACAATGGCTAAAACAGTGTTCTATGAAGTCCTTTGTTCTGTTTCCTCATGGCTCCATAATATTCATCTGGGTAGATAAATAGTCCGGTCACAGTACTTCACATAGAGTGCACACATAGTATCGGGTATCCAGTTAGTCCCAAGAAGATGTACCATTCCTATTTGTAAATTGAAAGAAAAAATAATAAAGAGACATCTGAAGGAGTCTTGAGGACTCCCCTCATCTATCTTGTTCACATCCATTGCTGCAATCCACACAAGTGACTTGTCCATTTAATCTGTACTTCAGTTTATTTATAATTCAAGTTTTGAATTCGAAAAGTAGTAATGAAATAACATATACTAAATAACACCTACTAAATGAGACTATTTAAATGAAGAGGGTCTGTCATTTTATAATGGAAGCATCACATCTTCTACCCACGTATGTGGTGAAAGGCACTGTTACATACTTAGTATGTAACATAGCAAACTTGCTCCTGACAGTCCACCAGACAAAAGAGCCACTGTTTCTTCTGATTTTTGTTTGACATTTCAGTACTGACATACAAGTAAAAATATAGAGATTTTTTTTCCTCTAGGAAGAAAATATGCCCTGTTCAAAGTCTTTTCTCCTTTTATACTGTGCCCTGATCCTTAGTTCTGTGGCTTTTCTGGTTAAAAAAAAATGTGGAAATCCAAATATGATTCCATTTCTGGTAAATAATAAAAATACACTTATGCTAACCCAGGAGAGATCACTGAACATTCTCTTTCAGCAGAATGTCATTTTCTCATCCAAACTGTAGGTCCAGGAATGAAGGCTCATCTGCCTAAACTGCTGCATGTTTAGATGAAGGACACATTTGTTTTCCTGACTGTATATTTCTGGAAAGACAAGGGATATTCTACACATCTATGATCGGACTATTTCCCCAAACACAAAAGTCTTCTGCACACACCCCACCATCCATTAGTCTCCTCTTTCTGAACACAAAATTTCTCTCACCATATTTCTTTACTGGATAACAACACACCCTGACACCATCACTATCTTCTCTGGTCCAATCTATAGATCCTCTCTTATATGGAGACATCTGGGGCTTTCCTAACTTCTAATGTCTATTTACATGTTTAAAAGTGACTCCAAAGCCCTTTGCCTGTAATCACAGAATTAGCGAAATTAGATCAAGGATGATTCTACTGGAAAATGTAAGAACAGCATGGGCTATGTGGAAATTATTTTCTCAAATATAGAAAGGAAAGAAGGAAGGAAGGAAGGGAGGGAGGGAGAGAGGGGGGTAAGAAGGAAGAAGGAAGAAAGGAAGGAAGGAAGGGCACTAATCTGCCCTTAAAACATTAGACTGCACATAAGAAGGTGTTTTCTAATATATTCTATGTCATTGTCCCAACATATTAAATGCTTCTTTTTATATAAATATTCTAATAAACAAATGCCTAAATGAAAGTAGTCTATCATTTTGTACTACTATACATTTCTATAAATACTACTTCAAAATTGAATCTTTAAATTGCCTTTAAAATTATATGCCAATTAGAATTATATCCATCCCCAAGTTTATAGCTGAATATATTTTTTTAGACTTCAAGATAATACACAAACTTGGTCTGAATGAATTCCTTATAATTTCAGAAAACCAACTCTCTAATGTCAAAAAAAAATGAAGATTTAACCAGCTAAAGTTTTGTTAGCATGTCAATAGTGACAAGTAGGTACATCTCCACGTGAGAGCTGCCAAAGTGCTGTAGAATAATCACAGTATTTCTGTACTCCACTTAGGACATGTCTGATCTACTGCACTCAGATCGCATTTGTTCACTTCTGATGCTCTCCTATCTGAATAAATTTCCATGCAAAAAGAAGACCTCTTAACATACTTACAAAAAAAATCGAAAATCTTGGTCTTTTCTCTAAAGGTACTTGAATTGATTAAGGGGAAAAAAAAGAAAAGACAAGCTGTCTGGGGAGACAAGGGTTTTAGAAATTTTTTCCTCCTTCTAAAACAAGGGTTTTAGAATATTTTTTATTAAGTTCAGGAAATAATGTAAAAGATTCTAAAAAGGCCTGTGTCTGTCTTTCCACGAATTTAAATTGTGGATCTTAATGTATAATCTAGGGTGAGCTTGGTCAGATTCCTTTAATCCAAAGTCTCAGAATTTGCCTAGAAAGGAGGACAATGGGTAACCATATGCTTAGAAAGAGAACACATAATATTAGCCAAATATATGTCAGTTTTCAGCAACAAATTCATCTTTAACAAAATAAAGCACAGAAACAAATAGTCTATGTATATTCTGCTTCCAGGACTTACATTATACATATTTGGATGCTTCAGTTTTACAGTATCTTCACTGAAGAAGAAACATTTTATAAAGCTAAGATTGGTCCAGAGTGAAAAATAGCATTAAAATAAATTTATTGCATTCATTGTTCCTGGAAGAATGGGTTCTAGACACACAGAAGGTGAAGTTTTATTGGAATAGTTCTCTAGTTGCAAGCAGATATAGATGAAGCTAAAATATATGATACTCAATAAGGAGCAGGAATTCTAGGATAATACAGTTTATTTTATTTTTGTATCATAAACAATAAGAAAAAAGTGATAAAAATACTATGGTACTTTAATCCTATCAAAAGCTCTAAGGCGGAATTTATATTTCTTTAATAAAGTGCTTTGTATTAACAAAAAAAACTATTGGCAGTCAAGCCATTTCCAATTTTACTCTAAAAAGGGAGAAATGCTACAAGGTCGTTAACCTCTGAGATTCTCTTTCTCTTGTATCTAAATCATGTGATCACCCATTGAGACTGCATCCCTTCCTGTAGCAGAAATGGCTGAGGGATGCTATCCATCCATGCTAGCCCACACTATCAGTAGAAATGGCACTCCATGGTCAACAGCAGATTCTTAAATATCTACTATGTGACAGTGAAGAAAATGACCAAAACACCAGGGAAAGCGGGACCAAAGCAAATATTAGCCACCCACTGTGTGTTAACTCCTCAGTGTTTGTGCTTGCCAACTACTCGATGCTCTGCATTTGTCCTGGTTGGTTTTGTGCCAACTTGACACAAGATAGAGTCATTTGGGAAGAGGAACTCTCGATATCAAAAAAAAAGCCTCCAAAAAAAATGGCTGGTAGACAAGTCTGTCAGGCATTTTCTTAGTTGAAGATTAATGTGGGAGAGGACAACCTTCTGTGGGCAATGCCAACCCTTAGCAGGTAGCCCTGTGTTTTATAAAGAAAACAGGCTGAGCAAGCCATAAGGAAGGAAGACAGTAAGCAACACTTTACAGCCTCTATTTCAGTCCCTGCCTCTAGGTTCCTGCCTCAAGTTCCTGCCTTGACTCCCTTCCTTCCCTCAGTGGCAGAGTGGAAAGACTGACAATTGTAAGCTGGGACAAGCCCTTCCCCACCTCAAGTTGCTTATAGTCATGGTGTTTTATCACAGCTATATAAAGCTAACTAAGGCAGAACTCAAAAGGGTAAAGTACAAACAGTGGGGACCAGAGATGCAGTTCTGAGGATGGTTATGAAGATGTGAGAATGTCAGCTACCCCCACCCTCAATGTATAGAGAGCCAGTGGGAAAGATCAGCAGTCAACTATCTGTTTTCTAAATCTCATTTGAGTAACAGTATAGAGGGGGAATATGTGGAGTGGATGATAGACCAGTATATAACTTACCATGCAATTCCAAAGGCATCATAAGAGGTTGAAATAGGGAAATGATACTAACAAGAATACATTTATCAAATTTAAGTCAATGGTCTTACTAATTAAATATTGGGATGAAAGGAGAGTAGAAATGGCCTATGGTATTACTTAGTAAATATGTACATCATGCTTAATTATGCTGGCAATTTTTATAAGTGGCTTACTAATCCAAATCCACTTAAAACTTATGTAAAAAGTCAATGGGATAGACACTCTTAGGAAGTAAATTTGATGCATGTTTAAAACAATAGATCATCGACAAGATATGTAAGTTCACCATGGTCATGCTACTTATCCTTGGTTCAAACATAATTTTACCATGAACAGAAACTTTTATTTTATGCCCTTTACCTGCTACAAGGTGCCAAGAATAGAGGGAAGATACAAGGATGGTGGTGCCTTTAAGAGAACTGTGCCTGGTTAGAAAGATGAAAATAGTTGACACACTGTACCTCTACTGAACATGTTCACCAAATTGATGCACATAAAAATATGACTCTATAGAGCAGAAGTTCTCAGTCTGGGGGTCATGATCCCTTTGGGGGGTCACATAGCAGATAACCTGAATATCAGATGTTTACATTATGATTCATAACAACAACAAAAATAATTTTATGGTTGGAGGTCACCACAACATGAGGAACTGTATTAAAGGGTCACAGCATTGAGGATTGAGATCCATTGTTCTAGGTTAAAAGTCAGAGTAGAGATCTAAATTGGGCTCATCACCATATTCACAAAAATATAGATGAGCAAGGTTTGAGACCACTATTAAAGGCATGTTGAGAAGATGATTAGAAAGAATGCTGAAAATGCCTTGTATGAGATACAAAGAAAGGAAAAAATAACCTTAGGGTAAACAAAAACAGATATGGAAAATTGGAAGTATGATAAATGAAGAGAGGGGGAGAGAAGGAGACAGAGATAACAAAAGAGAGATTGAAATGCTAATAAATTTAACCTTTCTAACATCCTTAATGGCCTCTGAAATAAAAGGTCTTTTTTTTTAATGAAAGAATAAGAAGAGATCCAAGATGGCACCGTTCATAGAGCATTGTATCTGAGTAGTAGGTGAATGAGATTAGTCACCGTGGAGTGAACATGAGGTCCCATAGCGAACTGTGAAACACAGACGGTGTCTGAATTCCCACAGCAAACACTGAGACTGGTCACCATGCAAAACAGCTCAAGAAGTTCATGGGAACACCACCCTGAGATCAACCAGCTCGGTCACCCCTCTGGAGAGGAGTGCCATCCAGAGCAGATCTAGCCTACAGCTCCAGCCACAGATCAGCAGCCCCGTCTGTTTGCCTGATATCCAGCCTGCCCTCGGACCTGTACACCCAACAGGAAAAAACAGGCAGACCACAAGAGCAAAAGTATGTAAGATTTTCTTTCTGGAATTCCCAACATGGTGGCACAGTGTGCACTGTAGTTGAGTGGCAGAGACCAAACCCAGCCACAGCAAAGCAATTAGGAGCCAAGACTGACTGCAAACAGAGCCAGCAACAGTGTGTTCCCCACAAACATTGGGGTGGGGTCACTCCCCCTAGCACCCAAGCTTTTGAGGCAGTCAGCAATAGGCATGGCGAGGCTGGCACCTGTCTTGGGTGGAGCTCTCTGCCTGTATGGTCAGCCTACCTGCTGAACCAGAAAAACTGTGTCAGGAAGGGGAGAACACAGGCCCAACCACAGCTCTACCTGCCTTACTGAGGATACCTGCCAGCTCTCAGGTCCTCACAAGATAGCCCCCTCTCCACTCCAATACCCTGTATATTGGTCCAATTGGGTCACAACCAGTTGAGGAGAGTGGCAGTCACTCTCTGAGATCCAGTCTATTACAGGAACCTACCCATCATCTGTAGGTGGACACCAGGATCTCAAGATCACCCAGCCCCCAGAACAGGGAGTTTCCCTGAGCACCAAGGCCAACTGACATTAAAAACAACCAAACAACACTAGGGTCAACCAGATGACAAAAGGCCAGTTAAAGAACATGGTTTAAAAAAATCAAAGCAATATGATGTCTCCAGATCTAGCTATAATGCTACAGACAACTCTAGACATCCTAACACGATTAAAACAAAGGAAAATGACCTTAATCCTATGCTTATATTAATAATAGAGGGATTAAGGGAGGAAATCAAATACCTCAGAGAGCAAGAACAAAATATTGCAAAAGAGGTGATGGAAATGAATAAAGCTCTTAAAAGGAATGGAAGACCTGAAAAGGGAAGTTGAAGAAATAAAGAAAATACAAGCCAAGATATCCAGGAAACTGGAAAACCTTAAGAAAAGAAGAGGAACTACAGACACAAGCATCACCAACAGAATACAAGAGATTGAAGAAAGAATCTCAGGAACAGATGATAAAATTGAAGAAATTGATACATCTGTCAAAGAAAATGTAAAATCCAAAAAAGTCCTCATACAAAACCTTCAGAAAATCGAGGACATTATGAAAAGGCAAAATCTCAGAATAATAGGAATAGAAGAAAGAGAATAGTCCCAGCTCCATGAACCAGAAAATATCTTCAACAAAATCATTGAAGAGAATTTCCCAAACCTAAAAAAAAAAAAGAGATGCCTATAACTGTACAAGAAGCTTACAGAACTGCAAAAAATTAGACCAGAAAAGCAAATCCTCCCACCACATAATAATCGAAACACTAAATGTACAGAACAAAGAAATAATATTAATGGGGCTAGAGAGATGGCTCAGCGGTTAAGAGCACTGCCTAGTGCTCTTCCAAAGGTCCTGAGTTCAATTCCCAGCAACCACATGGTGGCTCACAACCATCCACAATGTGATCTTGTGCCCTCTTCTGGAATGCAGGTGTACATGCAGATAGAGCACACATATGCATAAAATAAATAAAATAAATCTTAAAAAAAAAAGAAAAGAGTTTCAATGTAATTAAAAAAAAAAGAAATAGTATTAAAAGCTGCTAGGAAAAAGGGCCAAGTAACATATAATGGCAAACCTATCAGAATCACACCTGACTTTTCATCAGAGATGCTAAAAGCTGGAAGGGCCTGGACAGAACTCTTGCAGACCCTAAAACATCACAAATGCCAGGCCAGGCTACCATTCCCAGCAAAACTGTCAATCAACATAGATGAAAATAACAAGATATTCCATGACAAAACTAAATTCAAACAATATCTATGCACAAATCCAGCTCTGCAGAAGATGTTAACCTCCAACCAAAAGAGGTTAACTACACACAAGAAAGCACAGAAGGCAAATAACATGCCTACAGCAAAAACAAAAGAAGAGAAGGTCACTCACACACTATTTCCACCAACATCAAGATGGCAGGAAGTAACAATTACTGGTCATTAATATCTATCAACATCAATGGAATTAATTCCCCAATAAAAAGACACAGGCTAGCAGGATGGATGTGAAAACAGAATCCCACATTATGCTGCTTACAAGAAACACATCTCAGCCAAAAACAAAAAAAAAAAAAAAAAAAAAAAAAAAAAAAAAACCAAGGAATTATCTCCATGTAAAGGGCTGGAAAAAGATATACCAAGCAAATGGACCTAAGAAGCAAGCTGGAGTGGCCCTTCTAGTATGCAATAAATTAGACTTTCAACCAACTTTAATCAAAAGAGATGGGGAAGAATACTACATACTCATCAAAGGAATGATCCACCAAGATGACATCTCAATACTGAAGATCTATGCCCCAAATATAAGGGCACCCACATTTGTTAAAGAAACACTACTGAAGCACAAATCCCACATTGAACCTCACACATTAAAAGTGGGAGACTTCAACACACCACTCTCACCACTGGACAGATCAATGATGCAGAAACCAAACAGAGAAATAATGACCCTCACAGACTCAAGGAGTCAAATGTCCTAATTGATATCTACAGAACATTTCACCCCAAAACAAAAGAATACACTTTCTTCTCAGCAACTCATGGAACCTTCTTCAAAATCGACTATAGAGTCGATCACAAAGCAAGCCTCAACAGATACAGGAAAATTGAAATTACCCCTTGTAACTTATCAGACCATCATGAAATAAAGCTAGACTTCAACAATAACAAAAACAACAGTAAGCCTTCAAACTCATGAAAACGGAACAACTCTCTAATCAGAGACCTCTGGGTCAGTGAAGAAATAAAAAAAAGAAATTAAAGTCTTCTTAGAACTCAATGAAAATGAAGGCACAACATATTCAAACTTATGGAACACATTAAAAGCAGTGCTAAGAGGAAAGTTTATAGCACTAAGTGACTTCAAAAAGAAATTGGAGAGTTCCCATAACTAGCTACCTGAAAGAGCAAGAACAAAGAGAAGCAAACACTCCCAAAAGGAGCAGATGGCAGGAAATTATCAAACTCGGGGCTGAAATCAACAACTTAGAAACAAAAAGAACAATACAAAGAATTGACAAACCCAAGAGTTGGTTCTTTGAGAAAATCAACAAAATAGACAAACCCTTAGCCAAACTAACTAAAAGGCAGAGGGAAAATATCAACAAAATCAAAAATGAAAAGGGAGAAATAACAACAGACATTGGAGGAATTCCAAAGAATCATTAGGTTCTATTTTAAAAACTTATACTGTACAAATTGGAAAACCTGAATGACATGTACAATTTTCATGATAGATTCCACCTACCAAGGTTAAATCAAGAACAGGTAAATAAATTAAACAGTCCTATAACCCGTAAGGAAATAGAAGAAGTCATTAGAAGTCTTCCAACCAAAAAAAGCCCAGGGCCAAATGGTTTCAACACAGAATTCTACCAGACTTTCAAAGAAGAGCTAACACCAATATTCTTCAAACTCTTCCACAACATAGAAACAGTAAGAATACTGCCAAACTCATTCTATGAGGCCACAGTCACCCTGATACCTAAACCTCACAAAGACCCAAAGGAAAAAGAAAATTTCAGAACAATTTCCCTTATCAACATGGATGCAAAAATACTTAATAAAATACTTGCAATTTTGAGTTGTTTAGTAATCAAGAGAGTGTTATGGATCTAAGAGGATGTTTTTAAAATTGTGATGAAAGTTAGGATGAAAGTTGAGTTGGATATAGAACTTTAAACTCATGGAGATGGGTAGATAGTAGAATGCTAAAGTCAGTTGCCAAATACATATGAGCTGGACATTGGAAATGTATGCTAAGCCATATAACTCTCATAATTGTGGCCTAATTACCTCCGCTGTTTTGTATTGTATTTATTATTATAAGAGAAAGAACCATTTGTTGGACTGAAAGGGGGAGCAATTGGGGGAAAAAGATATAACTTAAACTTAAAAAAAAAAGGAGGGGATGGGTGGGTTGAGGTGGAAGAGGGTGGAAGGATGGGACTGGAGGGGGGAGTAGGGAGGGGATTGCGATTGAGATGTAACTTGAAGAAATAAAATAAAAAAATAAAAAAAAAACTTGCAAACCGGATCCAAGATCACATCAAAAGTATCATACAACATGATAAAGTAGGCTTCATCCCAGGGATGCAGGGGTGGTTCAACATAAGAAAATCCATCAATGTAATCCACCACATAAACAAGCTGAAATAAAAAAAAACACATGATCATCTCATTGGACACTGAAAAAGCTTTTGACAAAATCCAGCACCTCTTCATGTTAAAAGTCTTGGAGAGATCAGGCATACAAGGACTATACTTAAACATAATAAAAGCAATTTACAACAAGCTAATAGCCAACATCAAACTAAATGGAGAGAAACTTAAAGCATTTCCTCTAAAATCAGGGACAAGGCAAGGCTGCCCACTCTCTCCATATCTCTTCAACATAGTACTTGAAGTTTTAGCTAGAGCAATAAGACAACTAAAAGAGATCAAGGGGATACAAATTGGAAAGGAAGAAGTCAAAGTATCCCTATTTCCAGATGATGTGATAGTATACAAAAGTGACCTCAAAAATTCCACCAGAGAACTCCTACAGCTGATATACTCCTTCAGCAAGGTGGCTGGATACAAAATCAATTCAAAAAACCAGTAGCCCTTCTTTACACAAAAGATAAATGGACTGAGAAAGAAATAAGGGAATAAACACCCTTCACCATGCTCACAAATAATATAAAATACCTGGGGTAACTCTAACCAAGCAAGTGAAAGACCTGTATTATAAGAACTTCAGGTCCCTGAAGAAAGAAATTGAAGATATCAGAAGATGGAAAGATCTCCCATGCTCATGGATAGGTAGGATCAACATAATAAAAATGGCCATCTTACCAAAAGCAATATACAGATTCAATGTGATTCCTATCCAAATACCAACATAATTCTTTACAGACCTTGAAAGAACAATTCTCAACTTCATATGGAATAACAAAAAACCCAGAATAGCTAAGTCAATCATGTACAATAAAAGAACATCTGGATTTCACCATCCTGGATTTCAAGCTATACTACAGGGCAATAGTAATAAAAACAGCATGGTATTGGCATAGAACCAGACCAGTTGATCAATGGAATGGAATCAAAGATACAGAAATAAACCCACACACCTATGGTCACTTAATTTTTGACAAAGAAGCCAAATGATACAATGGAAAAAAGAAAGCATCTTCAATAAATGGCTCTGGTCTAACTGGGCATCAACATGTAAAAGAATGAAATTAGACCCATACTTATCATCCTGTACAAAACTTAAGTCTAAGTGGATCAAAGACCTCAACATAAATCTGGACACACTAAAATTAATAGAAAAGAAAGTGGAGAAAAGCCTGGAACTCATTGGCATGTATAGCAACTTCCTGAACAGAACACCAATAGCTCAGGCTCTAAAACAAACAATCAATAAATGGGACCTCATGAAACTGAAAAGCTTCTGTAAGGCAAAGGTCACTGTCCTTAGAACAAAACAGCCTACAGACTGGGAAAAGATCTTCACCAACCCAACATCCCACCTGAGAGAGGGCTAATGTTCAAAATATATAAAGAACTCAAGAAATTAAAGACTAAAAATCAAATAACCCCATTAAATGGGATATAAAGCTAAACAGAGAATTCAAAAAAGAGTAATCTTTAAAGGCCGAGAGACACTTGGAGAAATATTCAACATCTTTGGTCATCAGGGAAATGCAACTAAAAACAACTCTGAGATTCCATCTCGCACCTGTCAGAATGGCTAAGATCAAAAACTCAAATGATAGTTCATGCTGGTGAGGATGTGGAGAAAGAGGAACACTCCCCTATTGCTGGTGGGAGTGCAAATTTGAACAACCACTTAGGAAATCAATCTGGAGATATCTTAGAAATTGGGAATAGTTCTACCTCAAGACCCAGCCATACCTTTCCTGGGCATATATCCAAAATATTTGACACTGAACCACAAGGACATTGCTTCAATGTTCATAGCAGCTTTATTGTAATAGCCAGAAACTGGAAACAACCCAGATGTCTTTCAGCTAAAGAATGGGTTAAAAAAAACTGTGGTACATTTATACAATGTAATAAATACTACATAGCTATCAGAAATAAGGAAATCATGCAATTCAAAACCAAATGGATGGGTCTAGAAAAGCTCATCTTGAGTGAGCTGACTCAGTCCCAGAAAGATAATCATGGTATGTACTCTCTTATAAGTGGATATTAACCATACATAATAAGACTCCATCCTAAAACCCACAGACCCAAACAGATGGGAACCTAGAATATCTATCCTAGGAAAAACTTCACCCTTCAGTGAGTCATGGAACCTGCTACAGGTTAGTAGAACACCTTACCCTAGATAGTGTGCCATATCAAGCCCAGTACAAGAGGAAACTCTTGGCCCTCACATGACTGAAGAACTGAGGGAGTATGATATGTGAGGGCCCACCCCATCTGAGGAGAAGGAGAGTACCAAGTAGAAGAATAATGAGGAGGGGAGGGACAGAGGGAAGGAGGGAGGGAGGGAGGGATGGACCTGGATGGGAGGATGGAGGAGACTATGTTTTAGAAGTAACTTGACAAAACAATTTTTTGAAAAGGTAAATAAACTTAAAAATATAATAAAAATAAAACAAAATTTTCAAATTATAATTTATCAAAGGCATACTTTCCTTACTGACATGAAGGGAAAAATTGTCTTAATTTCAGATTAGAATGTTAGACTGCAGGTTGCCACGTAGCTCACACACACTTGGATATCAGCTTAAAAGGTTTTTTATTTTTTTTTTTTTAGTATATATAAAGGATATCTCTGTTGTTTGGCATTAAAAAGGCAGTTAAGAGGTTTAAAATGCTGTAAACAAATTAAGGGTTACTACAGTTCAACTTGGTTTTCTAAACCTCTAAGAGTTGAAGTAATTTGGAGCTAAGGTAAAATATTTGAGAAGGGCAGTGTTAACCCATACTTTTAACTCCAGCAGAGACAGGAGGATCACTATAGAGTCCTGTAAATTCTAGAGTTACAATGAACAGGAGTGGGATGGAATGGATAAGGGGTAGAGGGTGGGAGGGCGGGACTGGGAGTGGTGGAAAGAGGACATTGTGTTGAAGAGGTAACCTGAAGTAATAAATAAATATTTAAAAAAAGAAAGAAAATTAAATAAATAAATAACAATAACAAAAAGAAAGAATAAGTAGAGTTGTGAGAAAACAGAGACAGTAGTAGGCAGGACTTGGCTTAGAAACCAAAACCTGAATATCCGGTTTTCAAAAGCAGGACAGCCTTACAGTATCCAAGGCTTAAGTTACAAGCTCTTCTCTGCTTGCGTGATGTTTTGGAAGCAGAGTTAAATGCTATGAGAAATGCTGCCCCCAGTACTTTCCTTGTGATCTGTGAAGCATCAAAGTTCGGGGAGAGTAGAGAAGGGGGAAGAACAGACAGGAGGGGAGCCCTAAGAAACAGTCATAAGAAGGCAGGTAAATAAGATTTTAGCAGAAGTGGAAGAAAGTCGCTGAAAGGGAGCGACCTGGGTACATGCCCTCTGGCGGGTATCCATGCACCTCTGTTCAGTGGATTGACAAGAAACAAAAGCAGAGAATCCAGAGCCTAAATCAGTAAGCACGAATGTAGGGGTTAGATAAATTAGATTTAGAAACTATATAGGAGTTTCTGATACTGTCTCTTAATTCGGGGCCTGAAGAGCATTATCAGCATGAAGTCAGCAAAAACAAGAAAGACTTAATAGACTGAAAAACAAGGTTGAAGTCAGGAAACAGGAAAGACTTAATGGACTTGAAGAAACAAAGTATCTGGCCTGACATTGTTTTCAGCTGCTAAGTGGGCGGAGCCCAAATTAAGCTGAAACAGAGTTCCTCCTATTTAAGGACAGTGCATGGAGCCCAGAAGAAGAAGAGGCCCCTGATGCTAGAGAGCTCCAAGAGTCCTGCTGAAAAAAGGGCTGGCCCTTGATGGCCAGCTCTCTCCCTGAAGCAGAAAGAAGCCGGTGAGCAAAGAAAGCCTGAGCAAGACACCAAAAGGCCAAGGACTAAACCCTGTGGCTCAGCTTTTGCCTAGAGGGGTTTCATCTGTCCAATCAGTGGCCTAGGGGAAACTGTGCCTGGCTTTAAGGACTGAGGCAGAGCAGCTGAGTTCCTGATTCAAAAGAAGTAAGTTGGCCTGCAGACGGCTGGGATCTCCCACAAAGAAGAAAGCATGAAGCCTTATTTAAGGTGAGACTGCAATAACCAACTTACCCTGACGAACCTGCATCTGAGAGATCCAGAAAAAGGACTGCTAAGTGCATTAAAGAATCTACAACCAAGACTGTGTTCCTGACGACTGAGGACCTGCCCCAGAGACTGTATCATTCTAAAAGGTTATGAAAGTAGTTGTTATAATTATCAATAGGTTTAGTGGATAGGTTAAAGGGGTTGTAGGAATTTATAGGAATAATAGTTAAGAAATTGTTGGTGTTTGTTATAAGTGAATTTAGTAATAAATAAATAAGTATTAAATAATAATTTAAAAGTTCAGTTATACACGAAGATATGTTTTATGGACCCCCAAGGTTTCTAAGAGTCAAGAAATCAATGAGGTAAAAATTTATTTTCAATTCTGTAGAGTTATGTGGAGTAATTTGGAGTTAATATGGAAGCCATGGTTGGTAAAACAGCCAGCACTGTGAATCCACTCTGTCCTGCTACTCACCGCTGTATCCAGCACAGGCTCACATTCACCAGGCAAGAAAAAAAGGAGTCTTTGCCCCGCCTCCACCCTGCTTTAGGGTTGATCACTCCACAAACACATCTCTGCACTTTGACAAGGTTTGAGCCCCCATATCAGCCACATCCCATCGCACAAAGTTGCTGCTCTGATGAGGTCTCAGAGCTGTCATGTATCAGAGCCCATAGGCTCCATAGCCCTGTTCTTAGCCAGATTTACAAGAGCAGAAATGAGTTTCTTCCCGTGGATAGGGCTCTAAATCTAATCAGAAAGTGTTTATTTTTTAACACTTATAACATTCATGCTATATATCTTGACAGACTGGTCATTATTATACCTGGCAGGAGTCCCAGCTGGGAAAGACTGATGATCACTTTTCTCCTCAAAGCAACCTGAATAGCACCTTCTGGTACTGAGGAAGCTAGCCAGACAAAAAGGAAGCTTACAAAACCATATGAGCTTGATATTTTCCCAAGTCCTATGACCAAGATGTGCGATATCTTCAGCAAAGGGGATCTTGTCATCAAGTCCTAGTGGGAAATCAAGAGCAATGACAATAGTTTGCATGTTGGGGGAGTCTCTTACCTCCACCCCCACCACCCTGCACCAACAACTGAAAGGGGGAATGGTATCAATGCATGAAAAAAAATGTTAATTTTTAAAAATTCCCTTCATTTGGAGGCTGAGGAGCTGGCTCATCAAGTAAAAGCACTTGTCATGAAAGTATGAGGACAGGAGTTCAAATCTCTAGCACCCACACAGAAAGCTGGATGTGGCTATGTGTATACTGTAACCCCAGCACTGTGGAGTCAAATATAGGAGGGTTTCTTGGACTTCCTGGCCTCCTGCGCGGCTCCAGGTTCAGTAAAAGACTGTGTCTCAAGACACTAACATGGAGTGTGACAGAATACTACACCCAACATCCTCTGGCTTCTGCATATTCATACCTGCATATACACCACGTGTGCATAGACTACACATGCATACCTTACAGACAGCACACAGATATCCTGAGCCTAACCCTAATCTGTATGAGGAAGTAGGAAGTAAACACAAGTACACATAAAGTGCACACTTTGTCCAACATAAGCTACTGAGCGTTACCACTCACAAGGAAAAGTGCTTGTGTGATTGTCATATCTGTAATGGGAACCATGCACTTTTTTCCTCCATAGAACATTTTTGTTTGAAAAAATGACTGAAAGAATGATATACTGACTGAGAATCATAGGTTTTGCCAATATTTTCTTTAAAATTAAGAAGGTGAATCTATCACCTCAAGTATGACTATATGTAGGGACACTCCACTCCAGAGAAGTAGGGCAGAAGGGAAAAGTGGTAAAGGTGGGAGGGTGGGGCTGGGAGGGGTGGGAAGAGGGGACTGAGATGGAGATGTAACTTGAAGTAATAAATAAACATATTTTTAAAAAGAAATTTTTGCTTCCCAACAAAACTGGACATTAAAAAAAAAAAAAAACTCTTGACAGCATCACAATATTGGTAACTTGTTCTATGCAGCCAGTAGATAGCCATTAGTGGAATGAGGTCCTTTGGCATTTGGAAGGTGATAGGATGCCATGAATAGTCCCAAATGACCTTTGGGCAATATTACAAAGTTTTGATTAAGTAGACTATTCACTCAAAATAGGAGTAGTCGATGGGTCGATGAGTACCACAGGATTTAAGAATCATTGGTGTGTTTTCAATTCCCATAACCCAATTTCCCTTTAAAACATGAAGATTGACTGAGTTTAGTGCCAAAGTAAAATAGCACAATTATTTATAAAGACCATTAAAATTTTTCTCTTCTTTCCAGTCACATATCTAAGTAAATGAAATATTCTTCAATTTTCCTCATGTAGTTCAACCACCCATGATATATCTGATTGAGACAGAATCAGGTTCAAGAATCTAACTTCCTACTTCTGCATCACACAGTTAAAATAATGGGCCAGCCATAGATAGTGTCATCATTCCTACTAAATATCTCTTTGCTCATATTCGGGGGAAGTCCGGGATGATACTCCTGAAAATAAACAAAATGATTTATTTTTCTGTGAAATATTTGTATTGCTGATTTTTCTAAATTGATAAAGAGATGTGGCTTCCCTAAATTTCTCAATTTTTCACTTCTAATGTGATGAACTGTGACAAGGACAACCTACGGTATTGATTATTTTCATTACTGCAACCAAGTACCTGGTAAGATGGAAATCTTAAAAGGAAGGGTTTATTTTGGCTGACAGTATAAGGGGATACAGCTCCTCATGGGAAATGGGAAAGCATGCTAGTCAGAAGTGAGGCATTTTGTCACATGGAAACTGCAATAAAGCAGCAGCGAATGGTCAAGAAGTGGAGTTGGGCTACAAAACCTCAAAGAACACTCCCCCAGCAACCAACCAAGAGACTATACTAGGCTCATGACAAAACTCTATAGCCAGAAACCAAAGAATAAATCCCATTCTCTAAAAATGAACTTCCAGACTGGAAGAAAGGCATGTAGGCCTAGGAATTAATTGCTTAAGCTAGTTGTTTAGACTAATTATTTGAAAAACTGACAGTGAAACTTATTACAATCTTCAGGTTCTTAAAAGGATAAAACTCTTAAGGATAAATGTGTGCCATTAAATATCCTGTAATATCTCCAAGAATTCTTCTTGACAATGAACTTGAAGACAAAGAGCGAGCTCTTTTAAATACATGTAACCTTGGAAAACTGCTTTGTAGTTGATTCTTATCCCTTTGTCTTACACAAGAGGAACCAATTAACAGGAAGCATAAAGAATGTTAAGTCTCAAGAAAACGGAGAGTAGAGTCTGGATTTGAGACTGCTTTTTTAAAATTGATAGTTCAGGGCATTTTTCATTAATTTATTTATTTGTTCATTTTACATCCCAATCACAGCCCCACTCCCTCCTCTCGTCCCAGTCCCACCCTCCCACCCACTTCCCCCATCCCCCTCCCTGGGTACCCACCCATCCTGGCACATCAAATGCCTGTCACATTTGTTTCTATTATCGGCTCCATGAAGTCTTTCAGGTGACAATTATGCTAGGATCCTGCCTGCAAGGATAGCAGAGTATCATTAATAGTGTCAACGGTTGGGTCTCTCCCACGGGGTGGGTCTCAAGTTGTACCAGTCTTTGGTTGGCCTTTCCCTCAATCTCTGTTTCATCTTTATTCTTGCATATCTTGAAGGCAGGGCAAATTTTTTGGGTTGTGGGTTTTGGCTTTGAGTTGGTGACCCCCTCCCTCCACTGGAAGTCCTGCCTGGCTACAGGAGGTGGCCACTTCAGTCTCAGTATCCCTTGCTGCTAGGAGTCTCAGCTAGTGTCACCCCCATAACCTCCCAGGAGCTTCTCCCATCCCAGGTCTCCATCTTGTCCCAGAGATGTCCCCCACCAATTTCCCTGCTCTCTCCCAGCCCTCTCACCCCCTATTCCTGCTCTCCCCACACCTGACCCTCCCCACCATGTCCGTTTCTACCCCCTCTCTCACCAACTTCCCTCTCTCCCTCTACTTCCGATTTCTATTTTATCTCCCATTCTTGATGGAATTCAAGCATCAGCCCTTGTTACTTAGCTTCTTTGTGTGATTATAGCATGATTATCCTGTACTATATGGCTATTCTCCACTTATGAGTCAGTACAGGTCCCCTCTCAAGTTTATCACATGAAAATTGGTGAAGAATTTTTATTTTTAATTTAGCCTTTTATTTATTTTTTAATCTAAACCAAGGAGTATAAACTAATCTTGTGTCAAAATTCAATTGCCTTCTTATTAGCTACCCACATTTAAATGTTAAAAGTGGGATGTGGTTACAAAACATATAACACGCTCTCTTGATGAAGTACCGCATGGACTTCTTTTGACCTTCTAGCCACTGTAATTAGTCCGTGCATAGAATTTATGACTCTGGTTCCCATTAACAGCTGTTAATCATGTGTTCCATTAACAGCCACTCTCAAAAACAATCATGACTAACCTGTTAAAATGAGAGTGCATTGATGGCAATTATATGAATATCTGAAGTCAATAGACACTGAAATCCAAAAAAAAGAAGTGACTTTTTAGCTCATTGATGGATCCATTCATATGGTGACTAAATGTATTTCTTTGAAGCAAAGCATTTCATGAAAATGTTTTATTATATGGGCTTGATACCAAAATTAATCTAGACCAGTAGATGATAAATTATTCTTGATTCAAATGGAAAACCAGGGTTTAGCAAGAAACATCAGTGAAAAGGCAAATCTTCCCACAAACAATAAACTAAGGCTCTAGGAAATTAAAAGTTACATAGTTAGAATCCAGGCCATATAAAATACTTAGGATTTCAGTTTACTGAGTTATTTTTGCATAGTTTGCCTCCTTTTATGGGAGATTTAAACTTCCATAAAAACCTCAAGATCACTCTGGGAGGAAATGGACAATTATGGAGAAAACTAAGAAATAACATATGTTGAATTTGGGGCCTTTGCATGGTCTATTGAGTGGTGTTAAGTTATTATTTCTATATAAACTTTCGATAGGCTTTTCAAGGCTAACTTAATATTTGTATTTGGTGGGCGGATGGGCAGACGGATGGATGGACGGACGGACAGATGGACGGACAGACAGACAGACAGATATAGATAGATAGATAGATAGATAGATAGATAGATAGATAGATAGATAGATAATAGATGTTCACAAAATGTTGCACTTGGAGTAATCAAAGGATGATAATTACTCTCTGTGAAACATGAAAAACAGCAATAGAAGGAAAAGATTGATCTCAGATGAGAATGAATGTCTGAATAAAGTTCAGGTTCTTCTGAGAGGAAGACTATGACTTGAGGTAAAGTAACATATTCAAACTCACACTGCTAGAGATTACAGGTCTATGTCACAAAAATGACCTGACAGCAAAGGCAGCAATAACTTCCGTGTGCCGACCTGTCTTTCACATGCAGTGGGTAAGGATGGCTCTCTGTGTCCTTAGGAGACTGATGAATGAGTAGCACACAGACTTCAGCTCAGTCACGTGAATTGACATGGTTATTCTTAGGAGAATATGTTTAAAGGTATTTTAGCGGCCTCTAGGAAATCTTATCTACATCATTGCTGAAATTACTCTCTTTAACGCAAACAGGTAAAAATAATACTGAACATTGGCCGAGATTAGCAGGTAAGCTGTGAGTTATCTGTTTCCGAGAGGAATGTCTAAAAGTAAAATTGGAATTACATGTTCTAAGTTTGCTGTCCACGGTCTATGAGAATCCAGTTAAACTTCCCATGGCCAAGCGAGGGCATTTATTTGCAGTGTTTATAGTTAAAGCTATGGCTTTGCATAAGCATATGCAAAGTACAGCAACGAGAAGGAGGAAGCACACTGTTGTTGAATGTACAATTGTATTTCTTCAGGAGCACCTGTGAACTTAGACATGAGATCTAAAAATCTTTAAATTCATTCTTGTTCCTCAAGGCTCTTGTTTGATGCTATTTCACAATCAAAAAAGAGCAGTGTAGTTCCTTTTGGAATCTCTATAGTAGAGAAAATAAAATGGTCCAGTTTCTGCTTGGCTCAGTAGCCTGCTCTCCAGAAGCTTGTGAACATGAAGGAAGCGCAAAAGGTAAAGGATATCTCTTTCTAAGCAGTCCACGAGAGTGGAGATAATAGAAGCAGAGTGATTCTTAGTCGATTTTGGAGGTTGTCACCTCTCCTCCCTCATTTCTGTAATGTGTTCTTGTGCTTGGTCTTCACTAGAAAAAAAAAAACAGATGCAAATATACCTTCTAATCTAAAAGAAATTGAGGGAAGGGGGGCATGAGAAACAGGCTTCCTTCACAAAATTTTTTCTTTTTTGGAAAAAGACCACCATTGCTTTGAACAGGTTTGTAGGATTGAAAAATTTGAGAAGCTGAAGTTGTATTTTTTTGCTTCAGATATGGGGATTTGAGTAAAGAAGGACAGCAATAGTGGGTCTCAAACCCCAATTGATTGCGTATAGGCAGCTGAGTTGGAAGAGTATTGGATTATAAGGGTCATTGAGATTATGACAGATGAAGGACTTTCCTGACTGATTATCAAAGGAAAAACAGTGCTGGGAGAATAGGCTTGTGAACCCCCTACCTTATACATAGCTGCTGCAGAGAAACTTAACTATCTCTTTTCCCACCCTTCTCGGCAACGTCCCTGTTTCTGCCCCTTCCTATCTCCCACTTTATACTCATTTGCACGGAAGTGCATGGAGACAGAGGAGCCTGATTCTCAGAGTTGCTTTGCGCAAAATCCACTCCTTCTCTCTCCTCCCTCCTCTCCAATCTCTGGATCCCTCACAGCGCGCACTCCCTCCCTTCCACCCGGTGAGCAGCGCTTTGGGAGGGTAGGGATAGGTGGGAGGGGGCTGCAAGCAGAGAAGACTATCAGAGACGGTCCCTTCTGCCTGCCTCTCATCTCTGGTTCCGCTAGGACTGGTCCCTGTGAGAAACTGACTGAGCTCAGGCAGCTGGGGGAAGAAGAGGTTGGGGTGCGTGGAACCCGACAAGTCCAGGCGCCCTCAGTTACTACTGCCTATCGAGTCCGCAGCAGGCCTTCAGCACCATGGACAGCCGCACCGGCCCGGGGAACGCCAGCGACTGTTCTGACCCCTTGGCTCAGGCAAGTTGCTCCCCAGCACCTGGCCCCTGGCTCAACTTGTCCGATGCAGACGGCAACCAGTCCGACCCATGCGGTGTGAACCGCACCGGGCTTGGCGGGAGCGACACCCTGTGCCCTCCATCCGGCAGCCCTTCCATGGTCACAGCTATTACCATCATGGCCCTCTACTCTATCGTGTGCGTAGTGGGCCTCTTCGGAAACTTCCTGGTTATGTATGTGATTGTCAGGTAAGGTGTGCTCTGAGAGCCTCGCTCCGCAGGGGGGAAGGGAACAAAGTCTGTGAGTGAGTGACAGAGAAGAAGCAAACAGAGTACAAAGATGGGATGATCTGAATAGAGCACTTGCTGTTTGTCTGTGAACTTTTACTTTTCTGGTTTTTTTTTCCTCCTTCCTTTGATAAAGCAGTGTTCAAAATTCCAAAACCAAGACGTTTCTTTGGCCAAAGCTATTAAGATAAGGGGTGGTAGGGTCCATCCTAGATCCTCTTCCTATTCTAAGCCAGAAGGGTATTTGAAGCATTTCCTTTGCATGAGCTGTAGGAACAGTGGGTTGTGGGGAGTGGAGGGGAAATATAGTTCCCTTTCCGTAACTGAAAGGACAGAGGCTTCCCAGCAGGTTAAAGAGATGAGCTTGCTAACTTTCTTAGACCTGCTGGCTTAGGCTGGACCACAGCCCCACCCCTTCTTCTGTGTTCCCAGAGTATTTATCTCACTCTTTTTTCCTCCTGAAGCTGCCCCGGGTGGAGGGAGCTTTCCTGGAATCTCTCCAGGGCAAGGTGGCTTAGATGTAGCAAGCATACTGTTGTGATATTCAGCTCAGTTTGCACTTTCTTCCTGCAGTTCTGGTCAGGGAGTCCTGAGTGGCATCTGGAATTACTGGGTAGCACAGGGCACCTGCAGGGTAAAACTATTGTTTAGTGCTTGCAAACCTGGGAATCAATTAGGGAAGATGAAAGCAACAACATTCTGTATTACTGGGAAGTTCAGCATGGTCCAGGGACCAAAGTGTCTCTATCTAGTGAAATTACTTCCACAAAAGAGTTTGAGGTCTACTTTCTGTTATTTTAGGGTGTTCTTGATGAATTTGGCAAAGACTGACCAAGGTTTCAGTACTGAGAATGATGTTGAATGTGCTGGTACTGGGTTACATGTTCAGATTTGGTCTGTTAATGTAGAGTACTTATCTACCCACTTTTGCTAAAGTTGAGCTACCCCAAGCACTTTAAAATGGCTCCTGATTTGGGTCCTTCTTCCCAATGGGGGTGAGTGGCATCATGACCCTGGTACTCCCATGTTTGGTTACAATATTTGCTTCGCCTATTCAGCACACATGTCACGGGCTTCCACAGAGCACTCAGAGTCGCTGAGAGATCATTTCCGGCATTATGCTTTTGTTCCCAAGGCACTGCAAGTTGCTTGTCTGATTTCTTTAATTAATGATTGTTTAAAGTAAAGCTGATTTCCCTGATCTTTGGGTGAAGAATGTGTCTCTGAGAAGAGAGCACCATCTATTGAGAGGAAGGCTAACAGCAGAAGGAAAAACACAGGAAGGAAATCAATACAAAAATGTATGCTTTAAAACACTTACTTTCCATAATTCAGCACAGAGATTCAAATGAGGGGTTCGGAATCAGTATTGTCCCACAGTTAAAGGCAGCAGTTAAAAGATGGCTTTTGGTAAGGAAAATGAGTTATTCATTGGGGGGGGACAGAATCACAGAATCATAAAACAAAAGAACTAGAATGGGCTGAGGATTGATTATCTATGCTAGAGAAGTGAGCCAATACAAAGAAAATAAAGATTTTTTAACTGAGAAAAGATATTCAAATAGTGCAACACCCCTTGATATCACATAGTTCACATAGCTTTTTGTTTATTAGGATATAAATTGGTAGTTGAATTAATCCCTATTGCTAAATCAACAGAGAAAGCTTGGTGTACAGTAGTAAAACTGAAAAACCAAAACACCCCAAATTTATGTGTGGGTTCTTGGACTTAAAAGGTGTGAAGCAGTTGCCACAGCAATCACCATAGCTTTTCATCGTTATTAGTCTCAGCATCTTCCTTGCTCCTTTTCATCCCCTTTGGCTTCTATTTTTTTCTACAAAGAGACCCAGTAGCACAGGAAGCAGCTAGAGCAGACAGTTTGGTCTTTCCTCAGTGCTGAGTAGGTAGCTGGCTGGGTGGACTCATTTTAAAGGCATTACCTCTCACTTGTTCAGCTGGAGACACATGGTGACACTGTCCCTCACTGAGAACATGGCATTATGCTTTATTCTCTGTACTGAAAGTTCTGACAAAGGCAGTTCTATTTGAAAGGTCATCCACCCCAAACACCCACCTGTGCCAGATCAGGTGCTTAAGTCCATGGGCAGATAACCTTCTGGGAATAAGAATGTAAAACAGAAAAACAGGCAGTCTGGTGACAGATGGAATGCTGATGAAGCATCTGTGGGTTGAAGAGACTGTGCCTAGGTAGCTGAGCACATTTAGTTAGCTGTCAGTAGGTTGTAATGCCCCAGATCATCTCAGGGACTTCGTCACTCTTTTACAAACGTACACTAATGGGTCCATGAAGTAATAAGAGGAGCTCACTTACATCTACTGCTTAAAACAACAAATCCAACTAAGTAGTCAAACAGATACAGCTGCTGGCTAAATGAAGGTAGTATCTTCTAGAACAGTTTAGTATATTGAGGGATAATGTAATAGATGACTATAACAACAACAGCCACAGAAATAACCGTAGCACCAACGATATGATTAATGTCTCTGTTTTCTCAGGAGCATCGTCATTAGCTCTTCCACAACACCATAAATGAGCCAACCTTAAGTAGGATTCTTATAAAGTTCTGTTCTAAGGAATGTAAGAAAGGAAAGAGGGTTCTATCCTGGATCAAAGATGTGAAATTACCTAGAAATCTCATAGGTGGCCATCACCTAAAAGACTATTGGTTTTCAAAGGAGGGAGATACTTTGTTCATATGTGTCATTTGCTCCAATGAGAAGTCAGTATTGTGGATTGATACCAGCAATTCACAGTTCAAGTATACACAGAGATACACATATATGTGCATAAATACACATACAACTCCAGCGGCTTTGAATTGAGATCAGATTTCTACTGTCAATATGGGGGGGGGGAAGCAAAAAGACATGAATACAGTGGTTTTCATCATTCATCATGATATACTATGCAAAGCCTCCATGAGTGCCATAGTACTACTGTGAGCCTCCTGTTGAAATACATTCATCAGCTAATCAATACATAACCCTATTCCATATGTGTTTCTATGTAAAGATGTCCTGCTTAATACACACTATAGAACAATTTCCACCAAACTCACAACCAATCATGCACATCTGAAGTCATGTTTAAAGAAAGTCTAACATGCTACACGTTCATATAAGGCACTTAGCCTCCTCCTTGTGCTTTGGATCCTAGAGAATGCTTTGTCCCTATACACAAGAGCATTTTAAACAGTGACACGGAGACGTTGCTGTGGTTGGGGAAGACAAGGGAGGTCTCAGAGACCATATTGTCACCTCTGTCTAGTACTTTCTACTTCTTGCATGATCAGAAGAATGATTCACTGGGGTGAGGGGAAGCAAAGAATTAGGGGAAATTCCCTTACAGAGCAAAAGTAGCCCCCAAGAGAAAGTGAGGGAGAATGCAGCAACAACACCAGGCATTTTTGGACAGCTTAGTCTTATAGGCAAGCCTTTATAAAGAGGAGAATTATTCATGAATTAATATTAGGAATTCCAGGAAAGGGGTGGGATGTTCCTGAAATAGAGTTTATTACACTTTTCTATCCTTCTATGGAGTTTGGAAAAATATCATAGCTTCAGATGCATGATGGGAACAGCCAATTCTGGAAGGCTAACAACAAGGCATCGTATTGAGGCACAACACAGTTGGTAGGAGACTTGGTCAGTTGTGTTGTTTCCAGATAGTTTGGGTAGTCTTGGTTTTTTTACTATTTGAGTAATCCCATCATACTCAGCTATATCACAGTTCTGTGGTTGCTCTGCCTCCCTTTTCCCTGTACCTAGCTAGAGTATTTCAGACTCATAAATGAAACCTACAAATAAATAAAAGAGGCAAAGCCTAGCATTCAGAAAGGACACTGGTTCACAGTATGAGAGCCCAGAGACAGCAGAGTACTACCTTGTTTGAAGTCATCTGGGAATTTACAAATAGTGCCCTTCAAGCAATTCACAGCTCTCTACAAACCCACACAAGCTCTAGAGTGGATGCAAAAGCCCACAAGTGCACTTTTTAAGGCCAAATAATTTCAGTCAAGTCTCTTCTAGTTTCCTCCTGGAATAAGGATTGATGGAATACACAGCAATCTTCAAGGAAATAGTATCAATTCTTGGTATGCAAAGGGGATTTGACCCTAGGACTCCTGGAAATACCAAGTCCAGAAGCCCCAAGCCTTTGTATTAAATGGTCCAGTATTTACCTTAAACATTGATATCTTAAATTATCTCTTGATTACTTATAATGTTAATATAATGGAAATGCTGTGCAAGTAGATGGCATGCTGCACTGTTTAGGGAATAACAACAAGAAAACAAGTTTGTGAATGTTGAATTCAGTACTAAAAAATCTCTCAAATACTTTTAAACTACAATTGCTTAATTCTTCAGATACAGAATACTCTGATAATCAGAACATACTCAGATGAGACAATCGAGAAATTCAGGAGCACATTACATACAGCAGTAAGCTTACCACATAAACAGTTCTATGCTTTGATCATACACTACCATCAAATGGAGTAATATGAAAGCAAGATGAACGCTCATAATTCCCTCATCACTTTGGCACCAGATAGCTAGGTGCAACACACACACACACACACACACACACA
>CAJQZJ010034140.1:282744-297425 GCA_907164525.1 Lophiomys imhausi
ACACACACACACACACACACACACACAACAGATATAGCATATTTTATTTTGTGTATTGGAGTCAAACCATCAAAATTAACTTGATTTCTATATATTTATAAAGACAGTGGGTTAAGTAAAATTAGAATTGTGTGACAGAAACATAATGTCTAGAGAACATAATTTAGAATTCACTTCCATTATCTGAAGTCTTGCCCTTTTTTTCCAATGCAGTTCTAAAATAAAGGGGAAAATTACCTAATAAATAGTAACTGGTCTATAGCCACACCATCACAATGATTTGATAGATACATTTAGCACATTTTAGAAGCTATTTTAAGCAACAAAGTCTTCACTCTAATTTTTAATGGTGCATTTATCTGGGCTCTGCCTACAACTCAATAGCTCTAGATCTCCAAACATGTCCGTTCTCTCTCTGAGGATGGCAGGAACGTACAATCAGCAACAGATTCAATTTGGAACTTTAAAACCTATTTTAACACCCTAAATGCTTTTGTTAGATAAAGTAAAATTTGAGTTTAAGCTACACCAAAGTAAATATTTGCCTCACCTTGGAAGCCCTAGATTCACACATGCCTCCTGCCCATGGGATGAAGTGTAGAGAGCCCCCTTGTCCAGTATTTCTTAGAAAAGGCTAGAGAGTAAATGATTGTTTCTACAACCACGTGATCCCCATTCTAGTGACTCAGCTCTGTCACTGTAGCTGAGAAGAGCCACAGACATCATGGAAATAAATGGGAACAAGTGTGTCTCAATAAAACTTTTATATGGACACTGAACGTTGAACTTCCATATTGGGTTCATGTGCCTTGAAATATTTTTCCTTTCATTCTTTAAGCCACTCAAAAAAAATCACAACATCATTCTTTTTTAAAAAAAAAATAAATCATAGAAAGAAGTGGTTGGCTAGATTTAGCCTACAAGATCTCATTAGTCAAAGGCTGGTAAAGAAGTACGAAAATGTCTATTCATGCAGTCGCCATGTTCATAATAGATACAGACACAGAATTTTGTCAAAATAACATATTTTTCAAGCTCAGGAAATAACAGTAGAGATAGGCAACAACACAGTTACCACAGATGGTTCTGACAGGCAACATCACCTTTCCTTGAACTGACGCTAATGGTGACTTCTGGTAGTAGCCATGTGGGATTGTCTCTATATCTCCCCAGCCGTCCATCATTCCATTGGTCTAACGATTACCAACAGTCCTGATCACCCTTAGCCAGTGATTAAGGGAGAGTGCTAAGAAAAGAGGATTTCTAAAGGTTTCCCTCTCTTAAATGTTCTTTGTGCCCATCTTGATTCCAGGCAATTTTCTAGGCTTTTGCACAGCGTTTTCACCTTCAGTCCCTTGGAGGCTTTTGGGAATAGCTGAAATTGTTATGTGTGAGTTCATATTAACTTCTTGGCACATATAAAATCTACCCTCAAAGCCACTTATGCCTGCATACCAGCCATGCCGAACCCACCAGGTACAGTCAGACAATGACTGGCAGCTTCTAGATGTGACTCAGGTTTTTTACAATTGATTTATTTCAATATTTATGGACATTTAAGCCCTGTTTCCCTTGGTTTTTACATAAATTGTTAATACATAAAATGAATTTCGCTATGATATTTTTCACAATGTATGTCAATCATATATATATATATATATATGTATATATATGTTCCTTAACCTCTTCTGTTCCTTTCTCACACCCACTGATGACCTTCTTCCTAACTAGTACCACTTTCATGCTTGTTTTATAATGATCCATTTGATTTCATTTGTGTTGCTTACAAAAGCACTGGCAATATTTACGATCATCCACTGGATTACAATCATCCACTGGAGAAGATGTTTCTCCTTCCATCATCAACCACTAATTGCTTTTAGATATTCAAGGAAGGGTGGGGTCCCATGAGCCTATCAACATTTTTATTACATTTGAAACACAAAAGCTTATTGTTCTTTTATTTGGTTTTTTTTCTTCCTGATTTATGTAACACAGTTGTTAAACATTTGTTTAATATAGTTCTCAAACATTGTTTTGAACACTGTCACTTCCTTTATTTCAGACTCTCCAGCTGGCTAAGTGGAAACATTAGCAGAGCCCCAGGTGTTCTGAGGCTGTGGGTGATTCCTGACCTTCCATCCATGATTTTTTTTTTCAATTACTCTATGGACATTGTTTGAATTCACCTTCCTACTTGATTCCATGTCTTGACAGTTTCATGCATCCACATATAAATGATTGATCCTTTGATCGGTTGTGCCCAGCAGGCACCTCCTTGTGGGTACAGCAGTTTTTTAGATTAGACAGGTGATCACCAGGCTGAAATCTGCAAGGAGAGCTAAGCTTCAGTGGAGTTATAACTGGGTGAGTCCACTGAAAACAAATTCTCTTTCACAAATGCCAAATGAAAAATGGACCTAAGTTCTAGCAAGAAACCCAGTCTACATAAAAAGGATAATAAAATTTGATTTTCCTTTTAACTAACCATAGAACATCAGTCCCATTGCACAAAACCTTATAACACTATTAACCACATAGGAGAAACTTTCTAGGTCTTCCAGAAGAATAGTTCTCACTCTTGCAAACTGACATTACCTAAGTTCTTTTTGAAAAGAGGTTGGAGAAGGAAAAAAAGAGAAGAGAGAGGAGAAAGAGGGTGAGGGGAAAGAGATCAAGAGGAGAGGCCACTGCCCTGAGAGGGATAGTAAATTCACTGTCTCTGAGAATGGGTTCTGGGAATTGGCATTTTGAAAGCTCCCTCAGTGACAAAGCTCCTGCAGTTCCAATCTGATCCACCATGCTGATCTTGTGAATGAGAAACTGAGTCCTGTTTTTAAGGAGGTCTAAAAGATCTAAACTCTAGGAGGGTGTGTATAGAACAACTAGTAAATTAACTTCCAGGAGAGCTGAAGCCTGAGGAGAATTTCCTTAAACACGGTCTGCCAATTCTCTTCAGAACAGACATGGTAGACTGAGTGCTGAACTTGGAACAAAGACATGTTTGAAACTCTGCCCATTATAAAATGTTTATTCCATTTATCCAAATTACTTGAATGTTATTGGTTAGTGCCTTGTAAAGAACACTAACAACATACCATCTCATATGGATTTCAGATCTAATTTGGATACTACTGTATAAATCTTTGCTTACTCTGAAGTGCTTTGCAAGAGAGAAAAGACTTGTCCATTGCTTCCAAACTTCTTTACACTTCAATGCCACAGGGCACAGACCAGCTGCCGCCACACAGAGGCATGCACCCAGAGGCTTTACTTGCAGTACATCCCAATGTTTATCCATTTAAATATATTTACCTGTAGATTATCTTTTTAGCCTATAGAAACAAAGCCACATGGATATCACTGTGTTCAGTCTTCTTGCCCTTAACTTAACTCTTTCTCAAGATGTTGGGTCACTCCAAACCAACCTTGCTAGAGAGAAGAGATTCTGCAGATAGATAATGCACTTGTTTCCCTGTTGATGAATCTTTCATATTGCCTAATAAATTCAGAGGTTGATGATATACAAACCGATTTTTGAACAAAATAAGTCATGAACTCAAAGCCAGCGTTGGTTACCTGATGAGTTCCAGGCCAGACTGAGAAACTGCTTCCAAAAATATCAAACCAAGATTAGATAAGTTGGTACTTACCTGTTTCACCTTTCCCTTTGTGTGGTAATGAAAGGTGAGTCCTGATAACACAGGATGAAAATATTTAATCAAACAAGAGTTCTTCTGAGCCAGAAAACAGTACTTATATTCATGGCTCTGTCTATATTTTAGCTTTTGGAAATTGAGGCATTTAAAACTTCATCTCAATGAAGAGTTATCCTGACTTTTGTCAAGTCTGACTCTACCATCAAAGTGAAATAAAACAGAAGATGAAGTGTCCCTGGGGCATAGAGAATGTTCGTGACTCCCCCTGTCATTTATTCCAAATAAATAATAATGGATAAGGTATTTTTTTCAACACTTGAAAACAATGTCCATCAACTGCCAGAATCAAGGCAGCAAATGCTACGAGTAAATCAGGCATTGTGTATAGTGTGGGATAACACCCTTGAGGCATATTAAGCCCTCTCTGAACTACAAATCCATGAGGAATGCAGTGGAAGGGATGGCTTTCTTTGTTTCTTACCATTCTTCCGCTGAAACACCGGGTTCCGTGCCAAAGTGAGGTTGAACTTTCTGTGGGGGAAGATTAAATGTTAATTGAAAAACGTTGCCAGCAGTATAACCTGAACATCAGCACCTGATTATGCTTGCCAAGAAGAATAAAGGAAATTATTACCGACATTATTTCATTCTTATTCATCCCCCATCAGCTCTGGAAAGAAAAGCACATGGATTGAGTGAAATTAAACATGAGTTTGCTTCCTATGATGGTGTAATGTTGCTAAAATAAGTGACTGTATTAAAAGCAGACAGTACTAATAAAGAACATTCTGTTATTTTTTCCTCCTGATCAAAAAGAAAAGTCAATTAACCCTTTGAAAAATAAATCATATATCTAAAGACTAAAGTTGGTGCTTAATATTGTATGGATTTTAAAGTTTTCATTATATTGAATAATGGAATTCTCACAAAATGTAAATATAATCAGGAAAGAAAATGTGGTTGGGTTTGGGGAGGGAATTGCTAATTGAGACAGAGTCTAATGTAGCCCAGGCTGGCCCCAAATTCTCTTTAGAGTTCAAACTCCTGGTCCTCCTGCCTCCCTTTCCCACATACTGGTATTACTAGTTTGTGAGGTCACATCAGATAGAAATCATTTTCCAGAGCTTAGTGGTTTAAATAAGACTGTCCCCCCCCCCAAACAGGCTCAAACATTTGAATACTTTGTCCCTAGTTTATCCCTAGCACTCTTTAGATGAATTTAGAAGGTGGGAGTATTATCAAAGGTAAGACACTGAACGCAGGCTTTGAGGATCAAAAGCTGCCTTGAGCCAGTCCTCCCTCTCTCTGCTACATGCTTGTGGTCTGAGATCTGAGCTCACAGCATCCTGTTCCAACTGCCATGCCTGCTACTTCCCAACAGTGGTCCCTATGGAGCCATAAGCTCCGCACCCCCAAAAAACTCTTCCTTTTATAAGCTACCTTGGTCATTGCATTTTATCACAGCAATGAAAAAGCAACTGATACACAGAGTGATGTTGAAGAAGATGAAGCATAACTATGAATGAAGCACTCTTGTTGAGGTACTATGTTGAGCTCAGAGTGGCCAAAGCGGATAGCAACCTTCTTTTTTCTCTAAAGGGGAGTCTAAGGGAGAAGATAAACCATTTCATTACCAGCGCTTTTCACTCAGCCATTTAGAAGTTCCAAATAGCAGCAGATGGGGGAAAGAATGAACATACCCTGTACATGCCCTTGCTTTCCAAAGCCTTCAAAGTGTATTTGACTAAAGACATGTCTTCTAGTATATTAAGATCATTCGGTCTCTGGTACAATGACAAAGCTAATGTGTTCCAGTGCACCTGTTACATGTTTTCCCCACACAGAGTTTTTTTTAATACAAAATAAAATTAGCATTCTAGTTGAAATAGAAAATCACAGAATTGAAGAACTGAAACATTTTGGAACTATAATTGCTCAAAGAAACCCCTTGGAAACTTGTTTTTAGAACAACCATGAGTCAGTACACATATTGCCTTTAGTGCACATGAACAACATCTATCAAACATGTTAGGACAGTGAGAAGTAGCACTTCAGTAAATATAAAGTAATCCTAAACACGAGCCCAGAAAAAGAAACATGAACAAAACAGAGCATGTGGTCTGTAGAAATCTGTCCTCCAGAACAGTGTCCCTCTCACTAAAGCTGAATCCCATGGGTACCACCAGCATCACTGTCACCATTGTTAGCACTTTCTGGGAGTTACTATATCCCATATTTCCTCCTACTAGCAATCCTAAATTATAGTAATCATTCCCATCCTTACATCAACTGATTAAGAAAAGTGTTAACATTACCAACCTTCACAGGTGATAAACTGTGATTTATCTGGCTAAAAACAATAATAGATTGCCCCTAGAGGAATTGCAGATGTGACTGTTATGTCACATGTGCATCAGTAGGTGGCAGAGAGGACAGAGGCTATGTCTACATTCAGTGTTCTGACCTATGAACATCTGAATGAATAGTGGCCTAACATTCCTGGGAGGGGGGAAACAAGCTGGATAACCAACACCACTTTGGCACCATGGGCTAGCCTGAGATGACTACAAGACCAGTACCAGGCAAGCACTGAATGGGCTTCCAGGACAGGAAACAAACCAGAAACTAGAAGAACTCTGCCTGGCCCTGGATGTGGGGGCTGTGGGTGAGCCAGCCCTGAGGGAGTGAGTGTGGGAAAACCAGCCCTGCCTTTTTTCTGCTATATGGTGGTATTGGCTAGGGAGAGAAGCCCTCCCCTCCCTTTTGCCCTCACCCACCATTGGCTGACAGGAGATCTCCCTCAGATGGGGTCACAAGAGCAGGAGAGCTGTCCTTGCCCCTCACATGCTGCAGCACTTGGGAGAGCAGGCCCTGAACCTTGCCTGGATATCACACTACAGCTGGTCCTGGATATGGGGGTGGTGGGTGAGCCAGTCTTGAGGAAGTGAGTGTGGGAGAGCCAGCACTGCCTTCAATCTGCTGTGTGGTGGTGTTGACTAGGGAGTGATGCCCTCCCCTTCCTTTTACCCTCACCGCCATTGGCCAACAGGAGATCTTGCCCAGATGGGGTCACAAGAGCAGGAGAGCTCTGTCCCTGGCCCTCACATATTGCAGTACTCAGGAGAAAAGGCCCTGCACATTTCCATAGTAGAACTGAAACCCCATGCAAGTGGGGGTTTCAGGTCCAGAACCAGGGCTTTGAGTTGGCCCACCCCAACATCTACCCCATGGATGAAATGCTGGAGTGCAAGAAGAGGTCAGTTCCACAACCCAGGACTGCAGGATCTCCGTGACACAGGAGAGTTACAGCATATCTGAGAGGAGTTCCAGTGAGATTCCAGTACTGACAGAGTAGTGGAAACCAGGGGCTTTGTACCAGACCAAGGAGTCATTATAATGGACATTTGCAAGCAGAATATGTGGACAAAGGGGAACGTTGTGGGACATACTGAGATACACTGCAGCTTCCACAATGAGCTGTTAATTTTTATGCTAGGACAGATTGTAAGGGTGGAGGGTGGGTCTGGGGGGAGATGGGAGATGGGAGGGAACAGGGTGTGTGATGTGAAATTCACAAAATAAATTTTTTTCGATAAAAAAAATGATAGAACTAATATTTGAGCAAAAATCTTTATGACACTTAACATTTCATTCTTTAAAACTACTGCATTTGATTGCAATGAGGATGGATGTGAGAGCCAGTTGTTGAGGGTTCATTTGGATGGCTGCCTGGTATATTCTCTTCATTGCTGTGTCTTCCCAGAAAATTCCCTAAGTAACAATATGTCCATGACTATTATGTTTCTGGTAGATCATGTTTCACAGAAGTAAGAATGAAGGAAATATGAGAACTGACTCCTTACAAAGTCTGTATCTCCAGGTTTTTCTTTATGTCATGCTGTGACATATTCATTGAACCTTTTATCTCGAGCTAACTGGCGCTCTAGTTCTCTGAATCTGCCTTTCAGGTTGGGAAAATAGAATCCATTAATTATTCATAGACTTATACTTACAGAAGTTCTGTTATGATCTGAAGATAGTTCCACACACTATTGCTACCACCATTAGGGACCTATTGTAACCAACAGAGCTGATACCTATACCAATAAATGATCAGGAGACAGTCACTGTGCCAGACTCAGCACTGTAGGCCTATTATTCATCCTAAAATCATGACTCTTAATAGTTCCATTGATCTCTCTCTCTCTCTCTCTCTCTCTCTCTCTCTCTCTCTCTCACACACACACACACACACACACACACACACACACACACAAACACACACACACACCAGAAGTTTCCAACTTGATGAAAACAAGTTTCTGAAAGACTGAGACTGACCTTTTTTCTTTTTTTCACTTAATTTATTTTTATAAGTTACATCTCAATCAAAGTCTCCTCTCTCCTCCCCACCTCCCATCCCAGTCCCTCCCTCCCTCTTCCTCATCTATGTCCTCTCCTTCCCCTCAGATGAAGGGAGCCCCCACATATCAAGCCCCCTCAGATGATCAATTACCTAAGGGCCAAGAGCTTCCTCTTGTACTGGGGCTTGATATGGCAGCCCATCTAGGTGTTCCACTAACAAGCAACAGGGGTCCATGACTCACAGCGTGATAGACTTTTTCATAGGATAGTTATGCTAAGTTCCTGTCTGTTTGGGTCTGTAGGTTGTAGAATGATTGTCTTGTGCTATCTGGTGAATATCCACTTATAAGAGAATACATACTATATGTATCTTTCTGGATTTGAATTAGTTCACTTAGGATGAGCTTTTCTAGTTCCATCCTTTTGGTTGCATATTCCATGATTTCCTTGTTTTGATAGTTGAGTAGTATTTCATTGTGTAAATGTACCATAGTTTTTTGTTTTTTTTTTTTTTTTTTAATCCATTCTTTGGTTGAATGACACCTGGGTTGTTTCCAGTTTCTGTCTATTCCTGGAAACTGGATAAAAATAAAAATAAAATAAAGCTGCTATGAGCATTGTTGAGGTGATGTCCTTATAGTTTGGTGGAGAATCTTTTGATTATATGCCCAGGAGTGGCATGGCTGAGTCTTGAGGTAGAACTATCCCTAATTTTCTAAGTTATCACCAGACTGATTTTCAAAGTGTTTATACAAGGTTGCACTCCCACCAGCAATGGAAGAGTGTTCATCTTTCTTCACATCCTTGCCACCATGTGCTATCATTTGAGTTTTTGGTCTTAGCCATTCTGATGAGTGTGAGATGGAATCTCAAAGTTGTTTTGAGTTTCATTTCCCTGATGATTAAAGATGTTGAACATTTCTTCAAGTGCCTCTTGGCCTTTAGAGATTTCTCTTATGTGAATTCTTAGTTCAGCTCTGTTCCCCATTTTTTGATTGTATTATTTGATTTGTTGGTGTTTAGTTTCTTGAGTTATTTATATAATTTGCATATTAGCCTTCTGTAAGATGTGGGGTTGGTGAAGATCTTTTCACAATATGTAGGTTGCCATTTTGTTCTAGTTACAGTGTCCTTTGCTGTACAGAAGTTTTTCAGTTTCTTAAGGTCCCATTTATTGATTGTTGGTCTGGGAGCCTGAGCTATTGGTGTTCTGTTCAGGATGTTGTCACCTGTGCCAATGAATTCTAGGCTTTTCCCCACTTTCTCTTCTATTAGATTTAGTGTATCTGGTCTTATGTTGAGGTATTTGATCCACCTGGACTTAAGTTTTATGTATGGAGATAAATATGGGTCTATTCACATTCTTCTACATATTGACATCCAGTTAGTCCAGCACCATTTGTTGAAGATGCTGTCCATTTTCCACTGTACAATTTTGGCTTCTTTGTCAAAAATTAAGTGACCATAGGTGTGTGGGTTTATTTCTGGGTCTTCAATTTGATTCAATTGATCCACCAGTCTGTTTCTATGCCAGTACCATGCTATTTTTATTACTATTGTTGTAGTACAGCTTGAAATCAGGGAGGGTGATACCTCCAGATGTTTTTTATTGGACAGGATTGATTTAGCTATTCTGGGGTTTTTTTGTGTGTGTGTTTCCATATAAAGTTGATAATTGTTCTTTCAAGGTCTGTAAAAAATTGTGTTGGTATTTTGTTAGGAATTACATTGAATCTGTACTTTACTTTTAGTAGGATGGTTATTTTTTATGTTAATCCTACTTATCCATGAACATGGTAAATATCTCCATCTTCTAACATCTTCTTCAATTTCTTTCTTCAGGGACTTGGAATTCTTGTCCCACAGGTCTTTCACTTGCTTGGTTAGAGTTATTCCTAGGTATTTTATATTATTTGTGGCTATTGTGAAGGGTGTTTTTTCCCTAATTTCTTTCTCAGTCCATTTATCTTTTGTATAGAGAAGTCCTACTGATTTTTTTAGAATTAATTTTGTATCCAGCCACCTTGCTGAAGGAGTTAATCAGCTGTAGGAGTTCTCTGGTGGAATTTTTGGGGTCTCTTATGTATACTATCATATCATCTGTGAATAAGGACACTTGGACTTCTTCCTTTCCAATTTGTATAACCCCTGATCTCTTTTAATTGTCTTATTGCTGTAGCTAAAATTTCAAGTGCTATGTTGAAGAGATATGGAGAGAGTGGGCATCCTTGCCTTGTCCCTGATTTTAGAGGAAATGCTTTAAGTTTCTCTCCATTTAATTTGATGTTCACTATTAGCTTGCTGTGAACTGCCTTTATTATGTTTAGGTAGGTTCCTTGCATACCTGATCTCTCCAAGACTTTTAAAATAAAGGGGTGCTGGATTTTGTCAAATGCTTTTTCAGCATCCAATGAGATGATCATGCGGGGTTTTTCTTTCAATTTGTTTATGTGGTGGATTATGTTGATGGATTTTGATATCTGTATAGTTGAGTAATGAAAATGTGTGAATTCCAATACAAATAACAAAGGTTTATGTCTGATCTCATAAAATGCAATAGCAGGCTGCTATAGAAATTAGACTACCATTTGTTTCTGGAAAGCAGCAATAAATAGTTGAATTTAGGGCTAATCCTAAAGTAATGGCTTCCAGTCACCATCAGAGACAAAAACGCTTGGCAGAATAGGCCAAGAAAATGACCCTTGATACATATCTATCGTTTTCTTGGGTGTTCTCATCCAATCAAACACATTTTCTAATAACTTCCATATCCTAGCCACTTAAATTCTAAACCTTCTAATTCTAAATCTCTCAACTTCGGCACAGATTCCTCCCACACACACTTTGCCATCATATCTACCTTTCCACTTTAAAGCAACTTGGTTCTTGAGGGTCCCTCCCAGACAGGACAGATGTGTCTTATTGGGAATCCACACTTACCAAGAAGAAATGTGAGAATGTGTTACATGAATATGTGCTACAGTATTAATCACTAAGGCAATATTTGATGGAAGAACAGAATGTGTATTTTATGAAAATTTAAAATACAGATTTGGACGTCAAGATGCTATAAACCATGAAGTCCCATAAAATTTATATATAAAAGCCTAATAATATTTTTATTTTTAGCTAGGAGAAGCTGTGAAATGTAACATTTTGATAACAAAGTAAGGATATTAAATACATAAAACTATCCTCAGAGTTGCCCATATGCATTGATAGGTATTTTTACTGTAGTATAAATATGTGTATATATATATATATGTGTGTGTGTGTGTGTGTGATATATACATATATATTATGCATATATACATAAGCATGTGTATATATATTATGTGTATTTATGTGTATATATACAAATATATGTACATATTTCCAATTATATATATGTACATTATATATATATATACATATTTCCAAACTCAAATTTTTTTAAATAAAAATTGTTCCCATTATTCCCATATGGTAGGGAATAAAATAGTTACTAATACAAAACTAAAATAGTTTCACAAATATTAGATAATATGCAAAGGCAATACAATACTGCATAGAGAGCCTTCACATGAAAATATAAGTCATCTTTGTACTCGCAGTTTCCCTATCACTTGCCAATCTTGCCACAGTCTTTTTTTGTGACTGGAACACTGCTAGTGCCAAATGAGTCCATTCCAAGTTGGAAGCCAACCCTGTATTGGTTTAATAACCCTGTCACCCTGTAAGACTGAACTTCCAGCCTTTAAAAACTAATGGGACTTCAGTGCTTTGCCAAATTACTGGTTTATTCATGAATCATATTTTCCTCTAACAAATGCTATTGAATTCTCCACAGGGGAAGGGAAATACCTTCCAAAAACTCTCTGACTGAAAATACTTAGAAGCAAAAAAAAAAAAAAAAAAAAGCTCAATAATCTGCTTTCTGTTTCCTAGAAAAAAAGTCCAAGTCGGCATGATATTTAAGTTCAAAAAAATTATGTAATTATTGGATGGAAAACAGTAGTCATAAATATGCAATTTTATGTAAATCAGGATCCCAGGGAGCTAAACTGCATTACCTTTGCTTTTCTTTCAATTGTCCCTGAAAGCAACTATTTCAGACACTAATGAAATGTTAAACCACTTAGGGAGCAGCAGGTATCTGGGCACACTGAAAAGGTGAGAAAAAAATGCCCAGCTGCAGTTTTGACAAAAGGGATTTCAAGTTTAATTGCCATGAGTGTTAATCAAATTACTCTTAAAAACTTAGCAACCATCAGAACAGTTTTTTTTTTCCACATTTAATTCCTCTCATTCTGAAACCTGGTATATAGGTCTATGCCGTATGTTTTATGCCACTATTTAACATTATATGTTGGTATAATTCCAAGACACACATAAATTCCCAAATTCCATGAGAATAAACTCTAGGCAACAAATGAAATAAGCCATAATTATCACAGTCTTTAATTTGCATAACAAGAAACAGCAACGTATTTCTAACAGCAGTGTTAAATAGTTTCTTGTGTGAAATTTGTTAGTATCCCAGTGGTATTTAAAATATGAGTATGATACATAGGGGTCTCAGCTGCTCCCAGGGATTTTAATGAGCATCTACTGGGTCATGGGGATCAAATTCGGGTCCTCAGGCCTGAACAAGTGCGTTTACATACTGAGCCATTTTTGTCAACCCTATTTAACTCTTTTGAAAGATTTCTTTTCTTATTTGTTTCTGTGTGCATGTACGTGCATATGTGTGCAGGTGCCCACAGATGTCAGAAGAAGGCTTCAGGTTCCCCCAGACTTACAAGCCTTTTCACGCGCTACAACTCCTGTTTGGCAGTGTTCCATTTAGAACTTTTTGCATCAATTTTTATGAGTTTGTTTCTATATTGGTTGTAGAACTCTTTGCTGGTAGTGATTCTTGAGCCTCCACGTCAAGTCGGCGGTAGCCTCTTGGAATGAACGAAGAAGTATTTGCTTTCTCCTCTTCACTACTTTCAATACCTTTGCTGATTGGTAGCAGGTCTGTCTCAGGTGTTTAGTGTCCAGAGGTTTTATTTATTTGAGGAGCTGGTTAGTTATTGACATGATTTCTTATAGTTTGTCTATGTGGTCATGATTCCTGCTACCTAGTGGCATTTTTTTTAATGTATTAGTATGTTGTGTAGAAAACATTATATGGGCTTCCAAAGCAAAGTTAGAGATATATATTACCTTTTAGACTGACATTTTCACTGCATCCGGTATATAACTCATGTAGAAAACAGAAGATTGTAGCTACAAACCACTAGGATAACAATGCTAGCTTTATAATTGCTTGTGTATTTTTTTTTTTTTTTGGTTTTTCGAGACAGGGTTTCTCTGTGTAGCCCTGGCTGTCCTGGACTCAATTTGTAGACCAGGCTGGCCTCGAACTCACAAAGATCCACCTGCCTCTGCCTCCCAAGTGCTGGGATTAAAGGCGTGCGCCACCACTGCCCGGCTTCTTGTGTATTTTGTTAATGAGATCTTATCTTCATGTGACCTTAAGTTATGGTCAGCTATGTTTTCGTTTTCGCCTGTGAGACCACTGTTAAGATGTCTTGAGGTGCACAAGGTTTAGCAAGTTTCATCAATTTTTATCTAGAAATGTCTTAATTTCTCCCTCGAATTTGAAGACATCTCGTCAAAGTATTCTTACATGGTAATGTTTCTCTTTTGTCAATTTAAGTGGACTGACCCTCTGAGGGCCTCTTCCAGCTTCCAACATTCCTGATGAGAAATCTGCTAAAGTAACCGCTTACATGTGATAAGCCTGATGCTTTTAAGGGGCCCTTTGTCTTTCAGCAGGCTCACTACGTATCTCAAAGTAGGTCTCAGACTCCATCCTACCTAGGGATCATCATCTCCTTGGACGCCTGAATGCTCATACCATCCATCCGGCTTCAGGTATGTCTGACATTGTCTGCAACACTATCTCTTCTTTCTCTCTTTCATTGTATGTCTTAGTCCTCTTTGCATTTCCCCACTCGTCCCTTAGGTTCTCTGTTCTTCTTCCTTCATTCTTCCTACTTTCTGTTCTCCAGGTCAATACTTTCAACTTGGTTGACCCTCAGCTCATTGATTCTGCTCATTTAAGTCCACTCTGACATCTCTCTTGTTAATTTCCGTGTTACTTTCCCTCTGGTTTGCGTTAGTTTTTCCACCTCCAACCAGTACTTCTGTCTTACTCACTCATACTTTTCCAGATTTTTCTACATCTTCCATTGTTTTGTGGACCATCTTTAAGACTTGTTTTAAAGGTTGCTGTTTTCATCCTCTCTCTCAGAAACAGCCTGTGTTTTATTTCTCTTCCTGCCCTTGTTCTTTTCCTTCTAAATAGCTGTGTCTTGTGGTATTTTTGGCAAAAATCTAGCTTAAATATAATGTTATATCTGGGAACCAGATTCTCTTTCTCTCAAGCACATGGATATTTGCTTTGGTTTTGCTTTTAAATTATATAGAACATCATCTGTTCCATGCATCAGCCAGAGATGAAAAGTTATGATCTTTCCTACCTTTTCTGAGCCTGTACTTTTCACTGGACATAAATAGTCACTTTCTCATTTTCCTTATATATGCACTTTTGGCTGCATTATCTTTCATGCCTGTCTTCCCAAAAAATGTGTGTGTGTGTGTGTGTGTGTGTGTGTGTGTGTGTGT
>CAJQZJ010034140.1:297435-321919 GCA_907164525.1 Lophiomys imhausi
TGTGTGTGTGTGTGTGTGTGTGTGTGTGTGTGTGTGTGTGTGTGTGTTTTAATGGAGAAAGTTAGAGGGGAAATCCCAGGATCTTTATAACCCTCTAAAGTCACTTCATCTGTAGGGGAAGGGATTTCAACAACAGTCCACACCTCTGTATCTGCACCCATGTAACCAGAACACACACATGCACACACACACACACACACACACACACACACACACACCACACACACACACACACACACACACACACACACACACAAATACATACATTAATATTCTCTTGCTGCCTACCTTACTTGGAGCTCACACATCGTGTGAAAATTGTTCTTGCAGCTCCTGTATGGCTTGCCACTGTGCTGAGGGTGGGGTGTTGGCCAGTTAGCAAGTAAAAGTGACCAAAATTAACTGCAGTTAACTGCCCAAATGTTCCTATGGAAGTTGCAAGTCTTCAATGTACTCCAAAGTTCCAAAATATTTACATCAGGCAGATTATGCCAATGCAATCACAGCTCAGTGGGGCAGACAGATTCTTAGTGCTTCCTACTCAGCCATCTGCTCATATTCCTTTGCTTCTGTTATTCCTGAGAGAGTTGTGCAGCCTCCATGAATGCTAGCTTATCCATCTACCAAGAAATAATGATATGTGTCTTATAAGTTTGTTATAAAGATGAGAACAATCCAAGGAAACTTCTTAGAATCCTGCCCAGCACTCAGTAAACAGACCACTCCTGCTGGCTGTCACAGCAATGTGTGGAAGTGGTGTGGGACTCCATTATCATTTAGTTTGGTACATAGGTCATCTCTATTGGTAATGGAATCAAATCTTTATGATGTTGGAAATCGAGGCTCAGTCACATGATTAAGGTCACAGGCAAGGTGTCCAGACCTATATGTCCTAATTTTAAACACAATGTCCCTATTAGGCTACACCCGGATGTTTGCCTCTAACTTCATAAAGAATGAAAATTAAGGAACTTAACAGAATCACAGAAGTTACTCTTCCCCACTGGTCTGTAGGTTCATAGCCCTTCCATGGGTTTAGTCTTGCTCTTAGGATAGTGTCAGGCATCCAGGACATTACTACCATTACTACCTTTAAAGGTTGTGCCTTGATTGCCTAACACCTAAAACTTTAACTCGGAGAACCCTACATACTCACGGTAAAATGTGAACTCCCCCTAGATGATATGAAAGTGCCCACCATAAATATAAACCAGTTAATTAAAACTAAGTGGCTCTTCGATTTGAGGGCATCTAGAATTAAAGTTTGCGTGTCTTTGTTGTTTGTTGTTTTTGTTTAGTTTTGGGCTAGGATTTGAAAAAGGGAAATGTATCTTATAGGTACAGATTACCTAGAGTTCAGTAGAGACCTAGCTACAGGCACAGTGCATGGCAAGAGGTTCTGAAAAGGGGAGACAGTGCTGAGAACATGGTGAGATGGTGTGTAACACTTGCTTCCATAATTGCCTAGCTCCAGCTGGAATGGAGTTTTCCTATTGTGCAGACATTGCTGAGTGTACTTGCCAAACATTAATGGTACAGCAGCTGCCATAACTATAGTGCCCCTCCCCACAAACGGCCTGTTCTCATCTGTTCACATCACTGGAGAATTTCTAATGCCTCTCTCCATGGCTGATTTCTGTTGGCCTCCTGGTGATGTTACAACTGGGTCCAAGAGCACTCCACAACCAATGTATACTGGTCCCAAAACATCAGGGATGTGTCTGTGGTTATATATAATAGGCTTGCTATACCAAGGAACAGGGAATCTCATAGAGATTTGAAGTTGGTTATTGCAAGAAAAAAAAAGAATGTGTCTGAATGGACACGCAAAGGTAACTTGATAACCAGTAATCAGTTACTGGTTATATGTAAGTTACTGGTTATATGTAAGGAAGTAAGTTAAAAACTGGGGTCTTCTGCCTGAGAAGCAATATTGTTCAGATATTTTGCATTTTTATGGTTATGGGAAAATTCTATCTTATCTCTGTTATAAATGTGTGCGTAAAATTAATTTCTTTGTGGTTGTTGTTGTTGTTTGGTTAGTTGGGTTTTGTTTTGTTTTGTTTTGGTGGTGGGTTGGATTGTTGCATCATGGAGAATCTTTACATGATGTTAACACCCAGTGGAATTCTGCTCCACACAGGAGAACTCCACTGGTTGAAACTTATCTAATTCCCTGAACATTGTCTGGGACTCATTGCCTTTCTCGTATTACTCAACTTCACTACTATTGAATGTCACTATTAATTCTTCCCAAGCAAAGGAGAAACTTAAACATAAAGACTGATGTGGGAGTGTTAAGGTGACATATCAAGTATGTTTTATTCCTATAGAAGAGGAATATTTTAAGAATATAAAATGACCAAAACCATCATAATTGATGAGAGCTATGAATGTGAACATCAGAGGCAGGAAAATTCATAGGCTACTGAAGTTGAGAAGAATATTCAGGACAGTATGGATTGCAAATATCTCTGGAGTATAGCAAGCATCAATTGACAGAGCAGGTGAAACTCTAATAACCATTACTTTCAATGGAACTATGGCTTCATATGTAAGCATAAGAAATTCAAAATATCCCATATGAAGTTGAGAATTGCTTTTTCCAGCTCTATAAAGAATTGTGGTAGTATTTTTATAGGAATTGCATTGAATCTGTATATTGCTTTTGGCAGGATTGACATTTTTATTATGTTGATCCTACCTATCCATGAGCATGGGAGATCTTTCCATCTTCTGATGGCCTCTTCAATTTCTTTCTTCAAGGACTTGAAGTTCTTGTTGTACAGGTCCTTTACTTGATTGGTTAGAGTTACCCCCAGGTATTTTATATTGTTTGTGGCTATTGTGAAGGGGGTTGTTTCCCTGATTTCTTTCTCAGCCCATTTGTTTGTTGTATAAGAAGGGCTTCTGATTTTTTTGAATTAATTTTGTATCCAGCCACCTTGCTGAAGGTGTTTATCAGCTGTAAGAGTTCTCTGATGGAATTTTTGGGGTCGCTTATGTATACTATCAGATCGTCTGCAAATAGGGATAATTTGACTTCTTCATTTCTAATTTGTATCCCCCTGATCTCCTTTACCTGTCTTATTGCTCTAGAAAGAACTTCAAGTGAAAGTGGGCATCCTTGCCTTGTCCCTGAGTTTAGAGGAAATGTTTTAAATTTATCTCCATTTAATTTAATGTTGGCTACTGGCTTGCTGTATATTGCCTTTATTATTTCTAGATATGGTCCTTGTATGCCCATTCTTTTCCAGGACTTTTAGCATGAAGGGGTGTTGGATTTTGTCAAATGCTTTTTCCACATCTCAGAATAGCTAAATCAATCCTGTACAATTTAAAAAAAAAAACATCTGGAGGTATCACCATCACAGATTTCAAGCTGTACTACAGAGCAATAGTAATAAAAACAGCATGGTACTGTATTGAAAAGACCAGTGGACCAATGGAATCGAATTGAAGACCCAAAAATGAACCCACATACCTATGGTCACTTAATTTTTGACAAAGAAGCCAAAACCACACAATGGAAAAAGGACAGCATCTTCAACAAATGGTGCTGGTCCAACTGGATGTCCACATGTAACAGAATGAAATTAGATCCATACTTATCACCTTGTACAAAACATAAGTCCAAGTGGATCAAAGACCTTAACATAAGGCCGGTCACACTAAATCTACTAGAAGAGAAAGTGGGAGAAACCCTCGAACTCATTGGCACAGGTGACAACTTCCTGAACAGAACACCAACAGCTCAGGATGTAAGACCAACAATCAGTAAATGGGACCTCATGAAACTGAAAAGCTTCTGTAAGGCAAAAGACACTGTCAATCAAACAAAATGGCAACCTACAGATTGGGAAAAGATGTTCACCCACCCCACATCTGATAGAGGGCTAATATCAAAAATTTACAACGAACTAAAGAAATTAAATGCCAAGAAACCAAATAACCCAATCAAAAAATGGGGAACAGAGTGAAACAGAGAATTCACAAAGGAGGAATCCCTACTGGCTGAGAGACACTTGAAGAAATGCTCAACATCCTTAATCATCAGAGAAATGCAACTCAAGACGACTCTGAGATTCCATCTCACACCTGTCAGAATGGCTAAGATCAAAAGCTCAAATGACACCACATGTTAGCAAGGTTGTGCAGAAAGGGGAACACTCCTCCATTGCTGGTGGGAGTGCAAACTGGTACAACCACTGTGGAAATCAGTCTGGCGATATCTTAGAAAACTTGGAATAGCTCTACCCCAAGACCTAGCCATATCACTTCTGGGTATACATCCAAATGATTCCTTACCAAACCACAAGGATGTTTCCTCATCTATGTTCATAGCAGCCTTATTTGTAATAGCTAGAAACTGGAAACAACCCAGATGTCCCTCAACCAAGGAATGTATAAAAAAAAAAAAACTGTGGTACATCTACACAATGGAATACTACTCAGCCCTCAGAAACAATGAAATAATGCAATTTGTAGTCAAATGGGTGGAACTAGAGAAGCTCATTCTGAGCGAGCTAACCCAGACTCAGAAGGATGCACATGGCATCTATTCACTTATAATTGGATTTTAGCCATATAGTACAGGATAACTACACTACAACCAATGCACCAAAGGGAACAGGAACATAGACTTTGTTACCTGTCAATGAGACACTTTGCCCTAGTGGTGCTGCCTTGTAGGCCCCCAGTGTATGAGGAGGCTCTTGGCTCTCATATGACTACTGAACTGGGGCAGGGGACTGTTATGTAGGGATACTCCACTTCAGAGGAGTGGGATGGAAGGGATAGGGGGTAGAAGGTGGGAGGGCGGGACTGGGAGGGGTGGAAAGAGGGCACTGTGATGGAGATGTAACCCTAAATAATAAATAAAAATAAAAAAAGAAATTCAAAATATATTCACAAGTCCATGGATACAAAATATTTGCCTTTATTTGATATTCCACTTGAGGTAAATTCAACCTTTTATTTTCAAGATGACCCACTATAAATAACCAAAAAATTATATTATTGGCCCCCATATCCAGAACACCTTAGAAATTGTTTTTGAAAGAATGCAAATAAATAGCATATCAATGGATATCCACACAAAAATCTGTGAAAACAATAGAGAAGTTCTTATTGGATAACACAGCCATGTAAGGAATCCTGTTGAGTGTTACTGTTTTCCCTGGTAATGTTTCAACCCATTGTGGTAATATAAAATGAGTTCTCAGATGAAAAAGAAATTATCATTGGCCTTGCTACTGATACATACATTTGTGGGGGATGTGACTAAATTATGTCCTTCTATCTTCCTGTTTCTAATCCAGATTGAAACACCAGCCCACCTTGTCACAAACCTAAGCTGGTGACCTCTCTTCTGGAAGAACAGTTATTTGAAGTTTATGAAACAGAGCTGTGGGACATAAAGTGGGTTTCCATTCAGAAGTCAAATCTCACAGAGAGGGTGATGAAGAGAGAGTGAACACAAACGACTTTTTTTTTTTTAACCTTATATTATAAAATAGATTTTTTTTTTTTTGGTCCTTCTTTCAGAAGACACTACCTAAGTCCTAGGCTGTAGGGGCAACACCAATGTCATTACATTATGAAGAGTGCCACATAGGGGCAGTAACTATATCCATTGACACTTGTGTGCCCTCCAGTCCCCAAGCTGGACAGAAGCAACAGTACAGAGGGCAAGGCAGAGATGCTAGCTGCCTCTGGGAAATTAGCAACTCTCTGGAGGATTAGAAGGCAAGTACTCAGAGTCAGGCTAGCAGCCACTAGCATGTGGTATGGTTAGTAACACCCATCCCATCCTCCACACTTATTAAAAACTGGGTGACTCCAGCCATGACCCCAGACGGGCTGCACTGATATTGACTTCAGAGATCTCCTTCAAATCTACAGTCATCATACTGTTCATGCGCCACAGTGTTATACCATAAAAGACACAAGTGGGAACACAAAAAACCAAAGAAGTCAAAAAAGGCAGTCTGACACTGAATTTAAAGTAAGCTATACTTAAATGTTTTCAAAAGAATAAAATCGATGCTTCCATGAGACAGGAAGAATCTCATGAAATTGGACATGGGAAGATACCAAAAGACTAACGTTATGTATTAAAAACATGAGCAGAGGGATGAAGAAAAGCAATATTTGTTGAAACAACTGCCCACACATCCTGAACTGGACAGGTCTCCAAATACCATATACAATATATTTTTCAAATAAACATACATTTTACATAAAGGAAAAAAGACTAAAAATTCTATAAGAAAGTAAACTATGAAAATTGTATTTCTTAAGATAATATGACTCCTTTTCAACATGATTGGAAAAATGGTGAATAGAATAATACACTCCAAGTAAATGAAAACCACACTGAATGGGATGATGTCAACTGGCCAGCTTCTAGACTCTATCCTCAACATAAGTCAGGTGTTGTGTTAGTCATAATAAGTAAACAGCACAAACTGGTCTTTGAGATACAAAACTGATGTAGAGGAATAAGGCCAATGTTTCATCCCAAGGATATCTTATTTTTGTATCATTAATATAAGTGCTTTTGAGTGCCTAATAGGTCCTGGAAGACTCTAAAGCTCGGTCTTGCCTTGATTTCCTCTCTTGTTAGAGGTGGACAGAGGGGAACTGTGAACAGACTCAGTGAAATCCTATGATTTATTGGAGTTACTATTTAGGTCATTTTAATGACCTTAGAGTAAGGAAAGTCTTTGTGAATAACATACATGCATATACACACATGCACACACACAGATGCACATGCGGATATACACACATGTATATACACACATGCATGCACGAACACACACACATGCTTATGCATCATGGAAAACTGATTTCAGTGATACTTTAAGCAAATATCTTTTGCAAAGAAAATAGAGTGTTTTCCACAGTTACCTTGGTTGAGCTGAACCATGAACCGAGATTCTCAGGGGCAAAGTGTTTTATCACCTTGTTGGCAAAGCACTCATGAATATGCAAGGCTCACAATGCAGCATGGTAGGTACATATCACCTCCCAGTGCAGTCTGGAGAAATGGGGCAGAGAGGAGCCTCTCATACACACAGCTCTCTGTGCCTTGGGTCCTCTCCCACAGCTCAGAGTAGATCTTGCAATATGTTCTTGAGATAGTCTATATGAGATGTATTGTTCCATGAACTTCTGTGACAAAGGCAATTGATGTCTTTCAACTTTGGCAATGAATCAGCCAGACAAAAAGAAATACCCTCTCTTCATTTTATTTCAAATTTTCTGCATCGCTAAGAAAACCTTGCTCTTATCACAATGAATTAAAAAGCTGTACATCCATTCTTTTATTCAACCCCTTTCAACAAACGTCTGGTGGTACCCATCTTGTGCTGGGGTTTTTGAAGCATAGATAATTTTTACCAGTTTCTACTCCTTTTTCCTTTCTCTGTGTCACGGTTCATTTAGTTATACTGGCTGATTAAAACTTCGCCAAATTGCCACCAAAAATAAGTTCAGTAAACATCACTAAAAGTTCATGTGAGCCATTGCATCTATTGGGCTAATATAAAAAAAAATGATTTACCAATAGTCTATGTACTCTAAAGAATTTACCTGCACATATACAGAGCTTCTCAAGCTTCTACAATTTAGTTATCTAATGTTGACAATAGTATTTGCTTTCAAAAATATATTAATAATATATACAGTGTTTATTATATTTCAGAGTTCTCTTCATGGTCCCTTCAATATTTAAGAAGTGTCTACAGACACATCATTATTTGAAGGTGCTATATTTTTTTGCATTGTGGGTACATAGATCACACATCCTCTCCTCTTGGAAGCTCTGAATTTGAAAGCTGTATCTATGTTCTAAAAGCTATGTCCTTAGAATAAAATAAATGTTATTATCCATGAACCAAAAAGCTGTAGTATCTGAAATGGATGCTGTGGTGATGTTTTCAAATCTAGTGTGAGTGTGTGTGCGTGTGTCTGTGTGTTCTATGTATTAGTGAACAAGAGCTCTAGGTTACAGAATAAAATAAAACTATCCAAATCTAACTGCTTTTTTTATATCAGTCAATGTGTCAAAGTAACATTTTTCTAAAATGCATATTTATCATAGAATCCAAACATTTTTAAGGCAAACCATGATTTTTCTTGTAAGCTTAGGATGTAACAGTCACTGGTGACCCTGGTTTATCTTGGAGCATCAAAAAATAAAACAAAGAACCATGAACATGAGAGAGATAGAGACCGAGAGAGATATAGATAGAGACACAGAGACATATGTGGGTAAGAGGAGACGTAGACAGGAGTGGTAGGGTGTTGGGAGCATTGAGAATGGTCATTATACATTGTATCCACATAATTTAAAAATTGATAAAAATGTATTTAGTACATTTTAAGAGAAAAATTGCAAATAGTCAAATAGAAAGTAAAATCAAATAAAGATTAATATTAGTGAGAACCTCAGAACAATAGAGACACATACCATAGACTCCGAGCAACAGCAGAGACACACTTACTCTGACTTTTGTTAGCCCCAGATGTAAAAGTAAAAGTAATATCAGTTATTCATTTTAAAACCTCCTATGCATAAAGCTCACCAATGCTCCAAGAAAGTAAAACTTTGTGTAACTATGTCTGGAAGATTATTTTCTCATGACATCATTGGAGGGATTGGATATTTAAAAACGTAGAACAGACAGTGAGAAACCAGGTACAGAGTAAGTAGGTAGAGAGGGAGTGAACTCAGCCAACGGGCCCCGATGGTCCCTTATTCTGGGGACACATGGAGAATTGCTAGTTCACCAACTGGAAGGTTATGCTTTTTTGCTTAACTTTCTGGAAACTTCTATCTGCCCTCTCTCAGGGTCAAAGCAACAAGTAAATCAACTTTCACCTGCAGGGAAGGGTTCATGTCTGAGGTCGCACGTCTGTACTCTGTTGTGACTGGTGCATGGGAAATGTGTTTAATGACTACGTAGCATAGCTTTGAAAGAAACTCAAACAAAATGTCTTAAGCTTTTTACAGCAAAGCAAGAGATCCCTGTTTAGGCCTTATTGGAGGTGGTAGAAAATTGCAAACTAACACACGGCCTCTTTCTGTATTTATGGAAAACAAGAGATTTCCGCTAGGACTTGTGATTATAGAATCTCTCTCCCTCTCTTCCTCATTTCCTGCCTCCTCTCACCTACACCCCAGCATGGATAATAATGGAGAAATTCAGACAGGTGTTCACTTGCCAGTGTCTCCACTTGCATAATTACCTGCAAGTAGGACAAGCACTTTTATTTCATTTGATTTACCTCATTCATTGTGAGATTGAAAGGACAATGCACTTGGGAGTGTTTCCTCCTCCCTTAGAAATATAGATTTCTGTGTGGGGATGTGGACACAAAGGTCATGACAAAACAAGGAGACATTTCCAATACTGTGACAAATTTATTATAAAAAAAAAAACTCACTGATCCTTGAGGAATTAAACTTCTTCCTTCCCCACTCAAATTGGTAAAATCCTGAAAGGTTAGAAAGGGTTCAAGGCTAGGAGACTTTTCTTCTAAAAATCCCACTGACTTTACTGTGAATACCTAAAATATAAGGGGGGAAAAGGGTTGAGTCATGTGAAGGACAGGATATGGTATATAAAGCCATCAAACTAGATTGGAAAATACATTCTTCTTGTTTTTGGGATCCCTCTGCCACATCTATTTCTGAACCAAGAGTCATCACAATTCAAAGAATTAACTCAAAAAATAAGGCAGAAGAAAGATGGCCTACAGTCACTGGTAGACCACCACACAGGTAATTTATTCATGCAGTTTCTTTTACCCTTAGTGAACCAAAGTCATTGGAGTTTTAGAAAGCAGCAATAACTAAGGAAACAACACAACAAATGAGTGTAGCAACAGATAGTAGTTGTTTTTTCAACTGCATACAAAGGATGGACATTTATAAGCAAAAGATATACATGTGTCATGTGAGAGGAGAAGGGAACCAATGAAGGAGCTATGCCTTGCCTCTTCCCAGCGCAGGACCTGTATCACACATGCAAATACTCTGGTAGGTCAAACATTGATGGTACTAAGATGAATACAATATTTAAAGCAATTTTGCAAACTAATGCATGCCTTTAAGTTTACAGAACACAATTAAACAATCATCTAGAATACATATTTTTTAAGTATTTCTTATGGAAATTTTAATGGGATAAATAGTCAGTATTTAGAGAAGCACGTAGAGGAAGGGTCTGGAGTCCAGAAGAGGGTCTCCCAGGCCATGTGCCTTACTCATTCACTTTGAGCACCTCACTCATTTCATTCACTTCACTTCCATTCACTTTGCACAGTAAGAAGCAGGAACAGAAGGATGGAGACGGAACTTAATATCTACGTATGTAATATCTACGGGTTCTCTCAAGACCCATTCAAGCAAAGTGGATAGCAAAGACAATCCTTCCTTCAGCTTGCTTCTTTGATTGCTTGATAATTCTGGCTTGCTTCACCTTACAGCTCCTAGTGAGTCTATGGTAATTCATTTAACTTTCTTGGGACAACATTCATACCAACACATCCGAGCAGACCATAAGGAAAGGCTCATTAGCTGAGTACTTCTTCCTTAAGCAAACCATTTCTCCAGATGAAAGACTGTGGGAAAATGCTGAAGTCATCACTAAAGCTCCAGTCTGTATAATTCTTATTCACACACACACACACACACACACACACACACACACACACACATATCTGTATATATATACAGATATGACTCAAAGCATGAGTAACTGGGATCAAAATTCTGGTTCATTTCAGAAGAAAGATCTCCAGGCATAATAAGAAAAATTAAATAGCAGTGCTCCCAAAAAATGCCAATGGGAAGATCTCTCTAATATTTGCTGTGTATAATGTAATTGGCAGGTAACATTGTATTATTAACCACATATAATATGATATTGTGATATATATATATGCATCATAGAATGATCCCCTCCCCTCACTTCTCCTTTCATTATAAACACAAACCAAATTTTGTTTCATAAACACCTCATTCCAAGGGAGAAAATAATTTTTAACTGAAATAATTATGCATTTTAAGTACTTGGTGAGCAGATAAGTTTAAAGAAAAGTCAGAGTATAATGAGTCAGAAAACCACCTAAGATCCTCTCTAGAGTGTGACTAATGTCATAAAGTATACCTTTGAATCACAAGCCTATCATCAACAGCTTATCTTTAAAAAATATTATTATTATTTGGCTTTGAAGAAAATCTTTCCACTTATAGAAACACCAAAAGTGTTTAAATTTCTTGAACATCAAAGTGAATGACTTTTAAAACTTAAAATCATCATAACGATTTGATTTTTGTCCATTTGCTTGTGTTGAAATTAACTACTTTATGTTTGTCAGGTCTTTAGTGAATCACACTGATTTATCTGCTCAAATTAACTCTCTCTACCCTCCCATCTTAGAATTCTTTAAGGAAGTAATACTTCTAAAGCACTTACGGTAGCCTGGCATCTGAAATCCACCAGTTGTTCTGCAAGTTCTGCAGAGAGAACCAGGTGCCAAAATTAGAACTCAGCAAACAGTCTCAGCTGGTTGGTCCTGGTGATATCCATCAAATGAGTCTAAAGTTTCAGCTCCCTGCTGTTCACAGAGACCAAAACATTCTTGGAACATTGAATTAAGCCCCTATTCCAGAGGCTCTATAATACTATATCCCACAGAAATCAACTGTATGGGGCTGAATGAGTTCGATTTCTAAGCTCACATGGCTGGAAAGCCCGAAGCACAAACTGAAATTTCAAAGGAGCTTGTTATCTTCTGTAAATAAAGTTTAAGGAAGGCCTTGCTTTAAGTATTGCATTCTCTTGTCCTCTTACGTCTCCTCAGGCAAGAGGCTTTTCAGATGAGTTTTCCCAACAACTATAGACTATTAAACCTCTCAGGTGTCAGGGTTTGAGCACCTCTGGAGAAACTCATACATCGTTTTTCTTTTATCTTTTCTTTCTGCATCACATCATGGCTGATATCATGACAGCCATTCATGATAGAAGAAATACCACATGGCCAGAGGAAGCCCAGAAAGATGCAGGGACAGAGTCAGTCTTGCCCTTTTATAGCAGTTCTCTCTCCAGTACTAACCATTCATTGTTAGAGGGACTAGGTCAATTCATTTTGAAGACAAAACCGCAACTAGTAGCCTAAAGTCATCCTGATACTCTTGTCTCTTAAAAACCCCCTCACCAGTAAACAGCATTACACCAGAGGCCAACAAACTGTAAATATGTGAACCATGCAAAAAAAAAAATCGAAACATCCAAATCATGGCAGCTCCATTGAAACCTGAGGCCATCTCTATTTTCTATAGCCCACCTCTTAACACCTTCATGCCCTGAACTAATAACAGAGCCTACTGCACAGCTCAAGGATAGAGAATATAAAAGGAGTCATTTTCCAGAGTAAAGCTGGAGTACTATTAGAGAATGTGAGTACATAAACATTAAATGTGAAAAACAATATGTAGTAACTATGCACAGGAGCATCCACCATCAATCTAATTTATTATTGTAAGCATCTCTGTGTATCATTCTCACCTCATCATTCAGCTTTCTGTAGGCTTTCAAGACAAACAACACTCCCAGATAGTTAGCCAGGAGGGAAAAGCACATGCTATTTTTACTTGAATGTTCATGATAGATTAGTAGGCAACAGCCGAAGCTGTATGCCAATCACTTCCTATCGATTCATGACTGGAGGAAGGTACTGGGGGACAGTCACACAATGAAAAACTCCTTAGCAACGAAGAGGAAGGATTTTGGATCATGTAACCATGTGGGTGACATCAAAATAATTACACAGAGAGAAATGAGATGAAGAGGGGCAATATATTAGATGATTATTTGCATAAGATGCTAGGAAATGCAAATGATTCTGTAATGGCAGAAAACACAACCAAGATCAGTGGTTGCTTGGGAAATGATGGGGTAGGGTTTGGGAAGGAAAGGGAAAAGCTTACAGAGTTACATGAGGAAATGTTGGGCATTCTTTCTGGAGAGGAAAATACTATATTTTGCAGGTCTCTTTTGCAACCCTTCAAGTCAGCCATTGGAGCACCTAACAGCTGTAGGTCTCAAATGGTGCAGATAAACAGGTGTAGCTGTGTTCTAGCAGCCACTTATAAAAGAGGCAGGGCAAAGCTGGCTCTAAAGGCAGTGGTTTACAAAACAATGATTTTGATGACAGTGATTTCACTAATATACATATGTCAAAACTTACAAAATTGTATTCACTATGTATCATTTCTTACATGTCAATAACAACTCAATAAAGACGTTAAGAATAAAGCAAAAAAAATCTTAAATTTCTATCATTCACTGGATGGGAGCTTATTCATCATAACACACACTTCCCTCTACTTCCTGGCCTCTGTATTACTTTACCCTAATGCTCACTACCATTTCCTGGTAGGAGTTTAACCTTCACCATGCCAAACACATTCATTGTACCATTTTAACTCTATCCCTTGGTTGGAGTTCTCCTTCTAGAATATCTTCTTACTTGAGCTTTAAGACTGAGTGTGGGCTTCTGAAATGCTTGCCATCTTGCTTGTCCCTTACCTGTTCTGTTCAATACCATGTATCATTTCCATGTCCTTTAGCAACCAGTACGTGGATGTGTCTATGGTATATATCTAGGCGCATGTAGAGAAACACACATCCTTGTGATACAATTGTGTTTAACAGTTTTAAATCTATCCATATATATGGAGATATATATATATTTATGGACATATATATACATATATATCTAGTGTTCTCTTATATGTTTAGAATCATTATCCACTCTCTAGTAATTCCCCATCCATGCCAATTGCACCAGTCTCAGTGACTGCCACATTAAAAAGAAGGAAACAAGCTAAGCATGGTAGTGCACACTAATGTTTCCAGAACTTGGGAGTTAGAGAAAGGAGAATCCAGAGTTCAAGACCACTCTTGCTGTGGTCTTGTTTAAGGTCAATTTAGGATACATGAGACCCTGTCCCAAATAAATATATAACACCCAAAAGGATGCCATGTTTTCTATTGTTATAACTATTTTATAGGAAAAAAAAACTTGTAACTGGGGAAATTACTATTTATCTCATGGTCATTCAGCTACAAGTGTCCACTATTACTTAGAAAGAGTCCTGGGCCTACTCACAGGGTCTCCCATTAACCACTGATGTTTTGTTAAACAGAATACTGCCTGTCTTTCTCCAATAATTCTCCAATACTCCAATAATTCCTCTGCTGTCCTCCTGTTTCCTAGATACACCAAAATGAAGACGGCCACCAACATCTACATTTTCAACCTCGCCCTGGCAGATGCCTTAGCGACCAGTACGCTGCCCTTTCAGAGTGTCAACTACCTGATGGGAACGTGGCCCTTTGGGACCGTTCTCTGCAAGATCGTCATCTCCATCGATTACTATAACATGTTCACCAGTATATTCACCCTCTGCACCATGAGTGTGGACCGCTACATTGCTGTCTGCCACCCAGTTAAGGCCCTGGATTTCCGTACCCCACGAAATGCCAAAATTGTTAATGTCTGCAACTGGATCCTCTCTTCGGCCATTGGTCTGCCTGTAATGTTCATGGCAACCACAAAATACAGGCAGGGTAAGGGCTGACATGGACCTCAGACGGACTGCTTATAGTCTGATGTGTTGGTGATGTTCTGAGCCAAGCAGAATTCATGGTCCACTATCTTTGCCAGACTGTACTTTGAATCAATAAAATGCCTTTAAATATTGTGAAATGAAAAGATGTCTCTAGAATTACAAGCCTTCTAGGTATTTTAATAAGAGCAATATCTACTTATTCCTGATTTCTTTGTACTTACCTTCATCAAAACGCTGAAAAGATAGGAACATAGTTTTCCCAAAGGTAAAGCTTAAGCCCAGAGAACGTTTCAATGGAGGCTTGTTTCAAATGGTTGCCTACCTGACAAATTTCCCTTTCCTGACTTAACAGCAGTTGCTATCTAGAAGTGGAGGGGAAGCATCCATTAGCAGGAGACTCTCAGCAACCTTGAACAACCATTATATCTTTTATAACAGCATAAATAGCACAAAGTGTCTGATTCACTGGGATATATACATAAGTTCTCACTTCATGAAATCTTTATGTGATCCAAGTGGGCAGAAAAAAGAAAAGGAAAACGTAGGAAGGAAAAAAAAGAAAGTAACTTCTCTGTTAATTAATGGATAGGTTTCTTCCTTAATTTCTTTAATTCCTTCCTTACCAGTCTGTGAGAGCAAACATCTTAGTTCAGGTCAAAGCTATTAATGGGCAAAAGAGTAATTTCAGTACCTGATGACATAACTAAATGTCACCGCTAATTTTTCTTGAAATTTCCTTTCTTCCAGGGTCCATAGATTGCACCCTCACGTTCTCCCACCCCACCTGGTACTGGGAGAACCTTCTCAAAATCTGTGTCTTCATCTTCGCCTTCATCATGCCAGTCCTCATCATCACCGTGTGTTACGGACTGATGATCTTACGTCTCAAGAGTGTCCGAATGCTGTCAGGCTCCAAAGAAAAGGACAGAAACCTGCGCAGGATCACCAGGATGGTGCTGGTCGTCGTGGCTGTGTTCATCGTCTGCTGGACGCCGATCCACATCTACGTCATCATCAAGGCACTGATCACGATTCCGGAAACCACTTTTCAGACGGTTTCCTGGCACTTCTGCATTGCTCTGGGTTACACAAACAGCTGCCTGAACCCTGTTCTTTATGCATTCCTGGATGAAAACTTCAAACGATGCTTCAGAGAATTCTGCATCCCAACCTCCTCCACGATCGAACAGCAAAACTCCACTCGAATCCGTCAGAACACTAGGGAACACCCCTCCACGGCTAATACAGTGGACCGAACTAATCACCAGGTATGTGCTTCCTAGGATTATATATAACACAAAAAATACAGCACCTAGTACCAGTCTTAAGATTTATATCCTTTAGAAGATCAGTTACTGGGGAATTGAGGACAGGCCCAAGAATGGAGGGAGGAAGAAATCATATTCTGATGATGGTGTCAGGAAGATATGCCGCATAAATATGCTTGATGTATTTGCACATGTTCATTTAGTGTAACCGAACTTTTAAATTATTATTTAACTCTTATTTATTACTAAATTCACTTATAACAAACACCAACAATTTCTTAACTATTAATCCTATAAATTCCTACAACCCCTTTAACCTATCCGCTAAACCTATTGATAATCATAACAACTACTTTCATACCCTTTTAGAATGATACAGTCTCTGGGGCAGGTCCTCAGTCGTCAGGAAACCAGTCTCAGGGGTAGACTCTTTAACGCACTTAGCAGTCCTTTTTCTGGAATAGCTCAGACGCAGGTTCGTCAGGGTAAATTTGCTATCGAAGTCTCACTTTAAATAAGGCTTGAGGCTTTCTTCTCTCTGGGAGACCTCAGCATCTGTAGGCCACCTTACTTCCTTCGTATCAGCAACTCTGCCGTTCTGCCTCAGTCTTTAAAGCTGGCCACAGTTCCGTTCAGGCCACTGTTCGGACAGGTCAAACCCCTCTAGGCAAAAGCTGAGCCACAGGGTTTAGTCCTTGGCCTTTTGCTGTCTTGCCGAGGCTTTCTCTGCTCACCAGCTTCCTTCTGCCTCAGGGAGATCTGGCCATTGGTCTACCAGAACTTTCTCCAGCAGGACTCTCGGAGCTCTCTCATATTGGGGGCCCTTAGCACGCACGCACCCCTCTGGCGTCATCCACTTGTCCTTAAATAGGATCACTCCTTGTTCCACCTGCTTCAGCTTAAGTTGGGCTCTGCCCACTTAGCAGTTGAAAGCAATGCCAGGTCATAAAGTCTTTCCTTGTTTCACCTGGCTTCAACCTTGTTTTTCAGTCCAAAGAGACTCCCCTCATTTCACCTGACTTCTTCCATAAGCTGATAAGCTAATTGCTCACAGCAGTTGATCTTCATGCCCCGAATTAAGAGACTGTATCAGAAACTTAGGTATTCACTAAATCTAACTTATATTAACCTATCAGCCCCTTCAATTTAGGTCTAAAGGTCTGATGACTAACAGTTTACAATGCTGCTAAAGATTACTATCCTCAGAGCCTTGTATTCTTTGCAAAATTAATGGTTATAGTACATTGTAGAAGTAATCCCACTTTGGAGTCCTTGTTTTATACAGAAGCTTTCTATATTCCAATACTATCTTCCTAATATCCCTATTATTTAAAAGCCAACCCTACCCCAATTCTGTAGTTAAATAACCCTGTCCATTGTGGTCATAGGTACAAGATATTCCCAAGAGAGAAAACACACACACACACACACACACACACACACACACACACACACACACACACACAGAGAGAGAGAGAGAGAGAGAGAGAGAGAGAGATTTGACCATCCCTAATATTTGTTAAGACTCTGTTTTGCAGATTCTGCTGTCTGAACACTAGAGCAAATGCCAGAAAAATATTGAACTATTGTCTTAAAATTAATTGTAAATATGCTCCATGCTATTTGGAAATGATTTTACAGTGATTAGATGTTTGGACATGTAATATTATGCCCAGGAGAGTCCCAGGAAGATCCCAGATTTACTCTCAATATTGTGACCACACAAGAAATGAACAAAGAGGCCGGGAAATCCTATCTCCAATACTCTTAAAACTGCCTAATTCACTGCTTTGCGACAATTTGACATCTTACTTTAAAACTCAGTACATATAGACTCAATTATTAACATTAACTTAAATAAATATTCCAAAATGCTCCCCACACCTAAAAATCATGGTGAATATAATTTTAAAACACAGAGTTGAAATCCAAGCCTCCTGTGAGGTAAATGCTTGGGTCAAGTTCCCGTTCTTAAGGGGCAGCAGGGCTGTGAGGACAAGCAGCTTCACACACGATGGAGGAGCAGCCTGAGGGAGGCCTTGGCTACCACACTGGTGGAGGCTCCTACTTGATATCTCTTCTTCACACTCATCTCTCACTCTTCCTTCTTACCTCAACTATGGCTACCCACCATAGCCTACGCTCAGTCTTGCTAACTCACCTCAGATTTATGGAATACAACCTAGACGAATCTGCCTCAGGAGACACTCATTATCGTACCTAAATGAGAAATGTGGCTACCACAAAACACAACATATGAGCCAGTACCTCTAGAGGACATTTGGTGATGGTGGAAGATTCATTCCCAACCCAAAGGCAATCATTAACAAATTTATCTCCCTGCTACCAGCTCAGAAATCAAAGCCAGTAAGAAATGAGTTTCTCCTCTGCTCCGACCCCCCCCCCCCATTGTTATCCACGTTGATATATGACCTGCTTCTTTTTCTGAGCAGCCCTCCTTTTTTAGTGACTTTCAAACTCTTGCCTGTCACTTTTAGAGGTTACGGATATAAATTGATTTTTTTTCTCCAACCCAGGGGTAACATTTTAGAGACTGCAGTTTGAAACTATCCATCCCAAGATGGGCTTCAAAACCTTTGCCTTGAACTACTTACTTTCATTAGAGACAAGAATGAAAAGGAGAAGGCTTGAACCCTTCCTCAGGTCCCTAAATGCGTGCTGTTGTCTTCCCTCCCCTCCGGGGCTTACAGGGGCGCGGCTGCTTAGTAGCTTACTCTAGGACACTGTTTGGACCTTCTTACCGTTCCTGACTCATCTGACCCTCCGATAATGGAAGCACAGACCCTCAGCGCATCCCTGACTTAAACACTATTGCCCTGCAGCTTATCCAGTGCTACCGTAAACTTCCTCCTAAACTACCTCAGCGTTTGCACATCAGTGTGGTTTTTGCACAAGCAGGGAGTAGAAAAGGGAAGCTAATTGAAGAAGTTCTGGTCCTAAGTCACTAAAATGTTTGCTTTTAAAATACATCCAATTCTCACTTATCGGTACTGCTGCCTCTGCGGGGCAGCGTCAGCAGCCGCAGACAGCAGAGAAGCGCATTAGCCTAGGTCTGGCTGCTTCCCAAAGGGGCAGCTGGGAGAGCTGGACTGAAAAGAGAAGCTGCAAGGAGCAGAAAAGATGGCCTGACATAGTTGAAAATTAACAAAATCAAAGATCCTTTTCACCGATCTCTGCTGATGTATCATTCCGTAGGGTAAAGGCGGTCAGATGTTGGAGCAAATAGGGAACCCTGTGGAGGTCATTTCCGGCTTCCACTCCCGTTCAGATCTGAAGGGGGAGTCATGCTGCCTTGCTCTGCCAATGGGAATTAGCTCAGAGGCGGAATCTGACAAGCAGGTGTCGTGTTATGGTGGGTTTCATGTTTATCCGGTCATTTGTTTTTTAAAATAGGAGCCATCCTGTTAGGAAACAAGGCTAAGCGAATTGGCGTGAGATTTCAGTTAGGAGTATTACAAGTTTTGCCATGGTTATCAATGTTTATGTTCTGTCTGTGTTTTCTCAAATATATATATATATAAAATATTCCACATCTCCCACGTCAAGCACATTAGTCAACTTCCTATTCTGCAGATCAGAGACCAAATGTCAAACCTCCCCAGAGTGTCTGTATTCTGACAGCTGTACACTGAGGCCATGTCTACCCAGCGCAAAGTGACGTGACGATGTGGCAGTTACCAAGGTAATTAGATAAGCCATACAAGAAAGTTCTATGCCCAGCATATGTTCAGAGGCACACACTGTAGGTAAAGGCATCTCATTCCGGTTTTCTTGTACAACGAAATATTCCAAAACCTAGAGGCTAGAAGCAAACATCTATCCAGACTACAACTGCATGATAATTCCGGCGGGGCTGACTTGCTAGTACTGCTTTTGAGTTTTAGCTGTTCTCACCCAAGCCAGCCACCATCAGGGCTTCAGTCACCTGGTCTAAGCAGGAAGGGCTGGATCCACAGACTCTACCCCTCTAGAATGCTACCTCAAGCTTGTCTTCATCCTGACCACAGGCTCCGAAGCAGAGAGAGGAGGACCAGCCTCTTCAGGCCTGGTTACAGAAATAGCACAAAGTGTCTTGGGAAAAATGACCCAATAGTAACAGTATTTATCACAGGCATGAGGGACCAGAGTTCAGATCTCCAGAGCCCAAGTGAGTATTGAGGGGTAGGGGGCAACAGCCCGCTTGTGGTCACAACACGAGATGGGGTATTCCTAGAGAGGGCTGGCTAGAGAAAACCAGCTGTGTTAGTGAGCTCTAGATTTAATTTAGACCCTACCTCAATTAACAATACTGAAAATGATCACGGAAGTCTCCCAGCATCAGCCTCGGGCCTCTTCGTGCATGTACACACACACACACACACACACACACACACACACACACACACACAAATTCTTAAAGGAAGTGACATAAAGTTACATCCATGCTTACTGTAGACCAAATAATTCATCAACTTAGATTTGAATGAGTTGGGGGAAGGCTACCCCTCTTGATGACAGGAGCAATGGTCACACTGTGAGGAAACGGAGAGAGGGAGAAGAGATCATGGTGGTCACAGTTGTTCATGCTGCCGCTCCACTACTTCCTGATGATAGAACACATCCATCTTGTGTCTCATGCCTGTGACATCTGCCTGTCCTGGTCCCTGGCACATTAGAAAGCACTCCACAGCAGCTCAATAAAGGAAGGCTGGTGGCACCTTGAACAGGGTGTCTGTGAAAGAACAGTGTCTGTGAAAGACCTCCTTCTTGTGTAACCGACCGACAAGTCAGGTGACCCTATAACACTGAAATTTCGGGCCCACCCTTCAGAAACAATGGACAGTACGCTTTCACCTCCAGAGCCTTGGGTGTTCTGATAAGTTAGGCTTTGCAAAAAAAGGTTTTCGTATGCACTTGGTGTCCTAATTTGATGTTTAGCAAGATATTTTAAAAGACCAAGACCTGGACTCACTGCCTTGAAGAAGTCTAGTTCTCACTGATGGGGTGAGGAAAATGTTCTCCCCTGGAGTGTGTTCACCCCAGGCTCAGCTTCTTTGTCCCCCTGTAAAGTGCCCAAGCTCACTTCACGTTCCATGTGTTGTCTTTATGGCTTCTTGATCTTGCTTAGGTGGAGCCCAGCAAAAGCTTCTGTATCCCATCTATTCCTGCTACAGTTGACTTTCTCCACCCATGTACCATCCTGCTGTCCTGTTGAGCTGGACTTTGATACAGAACACTTCACACTATGGACTCTGAACCACATGAGTCTTATTTAGATCTGAAATGCCACTGCCTGCTCAGCTCCTATCCACCCCAATCTGACCCTATAGGGCACTTTCTGCTTAACACCTGGGTGATCATGAAAATGTCTAACATTATATATGGAAAGGGAGGGTGGTTAGCATGGTTAATACACCATCTATAATAATAATAGAATGAGATGATGCCGGCATACAAAGTAAACAGTGCTTTTCTATGGTCCAGCACATCTCTCTCCCATTACATCTCTGGTGGATAAGCATGAGAGGACAAATGTTCATGGAGGTTAAATGGTTATACAACATCCAATAATCCATAACAGGCATACTCTAGACCTGCAGCACCAGCTTTAAGAATAATTGAGAGCTATTCTTCCCTGCCCGTTCTCAATGTTATGCCTCTTTCAGTGAGTGTGGTATGATCACAGCCAGAGATTCTCAGGCTTTATGGTGAACACCATGTAATAAAGGATTTTAAAGATATCCTTGAAAGAATTATGGCTTATTTTGTAGGGCCAAGAATCTACATTTTGAATAAAACTCTATTCCAAAATTCCTTATTTAAATAGTGGGCAAAGTGCTGGCTGCATAAGCATGAAGATCTCAGTCTGAATCCCTAAAACCCACATAAAAATCCAGGTCATGTGGCACATATCTGTAAGCTCAGCACTAGAGGTGGAGAGGCAGGCAGAACCCTGGAGCTTGCTGGCCAGCCAGAGAAGCTGAATCAGCAAGCTCCCTGCTCCCTGTCCCAAAAGACAAATTAGAAGGAAATATAAGAAGACACCTGACTTTAACCATTGGCACACACACACACGCGCGCACACACACACACACACACACACACGCATACACACATCTACATACATGCACATGCATTCATAGAACACAAGTGTGTGCGCACACACAATAAATGAATTGCACCTTTTCCTTCAATTACTGACATATTTGATGAGCAATTGTTATAAGTTTTTCTCCCCCAAAGGAAAACACAAGATTTACAAAATAATCTAGCCATCCTTGAAAACCAACATTCACTTTTATCAATGAGCCTTACAGGGTTAGGTTACATAAAAACAGTAAAACTAACATCATATTAATTTCTTCTCATTAGCATGGTTAGGCCATTTCCAAATCCTCTGATTACCATTTTGAAAGCACTTTCTTAGTATCTCAATCTAAGAAGCAGGCCAACACATCAGGAAATACTTATACTTGAATAAGCTAGAAAAATACAGTCTCCCCAGCAAAGGAAAAGTAAATGCCTGATCTTTAAAATCAGCTACATTAATCTCAAAACCTGGATTTGTGGGGTTTTTGTAAGACATCTGTGGTGAGCTAATTTGGGAAGGAAATAATTTCAATTCTATGACAAAAGCCCCAAATGAGAATAGCTCACAAAATTACGGTACTGGATCACATTAATATGGTCCACATTCTTTGTGAATGAAGCCAATGGCTTTTCTTTTAGCTCTTTGGTTTCAAAAGAAAAATGGCTCAATCATCGTGTGTGTGGCAGGGGGGGTATGAATGAGCATCTTTATGTATATCTGAAATTAGTTATGTAGACTTACATGAATGGTGTACCATAGATAAAAGAAGTAGCTAGTATTTTCCATCAATTATAATAAGGGTAAAATATTGTTTAAATAAAAAAAAGAAAGGAAGCAGATGGGGGGGTGTGAGGGGGAAGAGGGTGAGAGGGTAGGACCAGAGAGGAGAGTAGGGAGGGGATTGTGATTGAGATGTAACTTGAAAGAAAAAAGAAAAAAGAAATAAATAAAACTCTATGATTCAGAAAAAATATTGTTTAATTAGAAATATCTTTATTTACAAACTTGGCTTTAATAACATTTATTCATGTTTGTAACTAGGAAAGCATATATTATTTCCTTGTATGCAGTATTAATTATAACCTATATAATATGGAAAATAATTTTTATGGAAGAATTTATACAGTGTCATAGGTAAAATGCACTGATCGATCGAGAATTAGCTCAAATTACAATTAATTTTATGATCCAGGCTGTCAATCAATGTGACTTACTTCCTGACTCTCTCATTTTTGTTTTATGGTGATTTCGATGTGTATTTTTCTTTTGAAAGGGATAGTTTTAGCGAGTAGATGAACTGATATTGCTAATATCTAATTTCCTTGTGCTTACTTTTCCCATTATTGTACATAACTCTTAAAATACAGCAACTATTTCCCTTTTTAAAGCTATTTTTAAATTACTTGTTATCTTATTCAGATAAACTGAAGTGGTATGTCCTTACTTGGTAGCCATCTTTGATGGAAATATTCTCATTTGTTGAAATTTAATATTCTGAAAATGTTTTAATTATGTGCACATGTATGTGAGTTTTAGTGTATGTAAGTGCTCCTGCCCACAGAGGCCAGGAGATGCCATCAAACCTCCTAGAACTGGAAGAAAAGGAGGTTACCAGCCCAATGTGGGCACCTGCTAAATTGACTTTGTATAACTGTCCGCACTCCATGGAACTTAAATATCCCTGGATTTTATGGACTTTGTGATATTTAAGTTTCTTCAAAACAAAAGAAACAGGTAACTTCTGGTTGTGCTGAAATGGGTACCCTCAAGATAGGTGATAGGCAAACAGGCTTTACAGAAGATGACACTGAGATATAAGAATGTCACACCAAAGGGAACGTGGACATACACTTTTTATTTTTTATTTTTATTTTTTATTTATTTTTTTATATTTTTTAAATATTTTTTTCTATTTTTTAGTCTTTTTTATCTATTTGTCTGCTTATTGATTTGTTTGTTTAGTAATTCTCTCTCCCGGGCTATGAGACACTTTTCACTGATGGTACTGCCTCGTAGACCCCCAATGAATAAGGAGGCTCTTGGCCCTCATACGACCTCTCAACTGAGATGAGGGACTGTCATATAAGGACACCCCACCCCAGAGAAATGGGACGGAAGGGTTAGGAGGTAAAATGAAATGTGATGTTTCGGCCTTTTACTACTAATTGTCATAAACTGTTTAGGATAATTAAGAAATGCAAACTAATAGTTATGCAAGCCGGTCATTCTGTTAGATACTATGACAGCCTATTATAGTTTTTTTCTAAGCTAATCAGAAATAAAGCTGCTAGGGGACAAGCAACATCTGCTTACCCTAATATAAGAGATAGATAGGGCCTCTTCAAAAACCTCAAGAGATCTGCAGAATATGGCATTCAAAGATGTTTTCGTAACTTTAGATTTTTTTATATCAAGACATATCAACTCTTGACAGCACCCCCTATTCTCCTCCAAGTAGAAGATGAGCATCGA
>CAJQZJ010034140.1:326919-342821 GCA_907164525.1 Lophiomys imhausi
TCGATGCTCATCTTCTACTTGGAGGAGAATAGGGGGTGCTGTCAAGAATTGATATGTCTTGATATAAAAAAATCTAAAGTTACGAAAACATCTTTGAATGCCATATTCTGCAGATCTCTTGAGGTTTTTGAAGAGGCCCTATCTATCTCTTATATTAGGGTAAGCAGATGTTGCTTGTCCCCTAGCAGCTTTATTTCTGATTAGCTTAGAAAAAAACTATAATAGGCTGTCATAGTACCTAACAGAATGACCGGCTTGCATAACTATTAGTTTGCATTTCTTAATTATCCTAAACAGTTTATGACAATTAGTAGTAAAAGGCCGAAACATCACATTTTATTTTTTTCTTTACCTCCTAACCCTTCCGTCCCATTTCTCTGGGGTGGGGTGTCCTTATATAACAGTCCCTCATCTCAGTTGAGAGGTCGTATGAGGGCCAAGAGCCTCCTTATTCATTGGGGGTCTATGAGGCAGTACCACCAGTGAAAAGTGTCTCATTGCCCGGGAGAGAGAACTAAAAAAAAAACAAACAAATAAGCAGACAAATAGATAAAAAAGACTAAAAAAATAGAATAAATAAATAAATAAATAGATAGATAAATAAATAAATAGATAGATAGATAGATAAATAAATAAATAAAAAGTCTACGTCCAAGGTCCCTTTGGTGTGTTACTTGTAGTATCAATACCTTCTACTATACAGCTAAAATCCTACTATAAGTGAATAGATGCCATATGCATCCTTCTGAGTCTGGGTTAGCTCACTCAGGATGAGCTTTTCTAGTGCCATCCATTTGGCTGCAAATTGCATAATTTCATTGTTCCTGATAGCTGAATAATATTCCATTGTATAGATGTACCACAGTTTTTTGACCCATTCTTCAGCTGAGGGACATCTGGGTTGTTTCCAGTTTCTAGCTATTACAAATAAGGCTGCTATAAACATAGATGAGGAAACTTTCTTATGATTCCGTGAAGAGGCATTTGGGTGTATACCCAGAAGTGGTATGGCTGGGTCCTGAGGCAAAACTATTCCAAGTTTTCTAAGCTATCGCCAGATTGACCTCCATAGTGGTTGCACAAGCCTGCACTCCCACCAGTAATGAAGTAGGGTACCCGTTTCTCCACACCCTCGCCAGCATGTGCTGTCATTTGAGCTTTTGATCTTAGCCATTCTGACAGGTGTGAGATGGAATCTCAGAGTCGTCTTGAGTTGCATTTCTCTGATGATTAAGGATGTTGAGCATTTCCTCAAGTGTCTCTCAGCCACTAGGGATTCTTCCTTTGTGAATTCTCTATTTAGCTCTGTCCCCCATTTTTTGATTGGATTATTTGGTTTCTTGGCATTTAATTTCTTGAGTTCTTTGTAGATTTTGGATATTAGCCCTCTGTCAGATGTGGGGTTGGTGAAGATTTTCTCCCAGTCTGTAGGCTGCCGTTTTGTTCGAATGACAGTGTCTTTTGCCTTACAGAAGCTTTTCAGTTTCATGAGGTCCGATTTATTGATTGCTGATCTCAGGTCCTGAGCTGTTGGTGGTCTGTTCAGGAAGTTGTCGCCTGTGCCAATGAGTATGAGGGTTTCTCCCACTTTTTCTTCTAGTAGATTTAGTGTGACCAGCCTTATGTTAAGGTCTTTGATCCACTTGGACTTAAGTTTTGTACAAGGTGATAAGTATGGGTCTAATTTCATTCTTTTACAAGTGGACATCCAGTTGGACCAGCACCATTTGTTGAAGATGCTGTCCTTCTTCCATTGTGCCATTTTGGCTTCTTTGTCAAAAATTAGGTGGCCATAAGTGTGTGGGTCTATTTCTGGATCTTCAATTCGATTCCATTGATCTACTGGTCTGTTTCTATACCAATACCATGCTGTTTTTACAATTATTGCTCTGTAGTACAGCTTGAAATCTGGGATGGTGATACCTCCAGATGTTTTTTTATTGTACAGGATTGATTTAGCAATTATGGGCTTTTTGTTGCTCCATATGAAATCGAGAATAGCTCTTTCCAAGTCTATAAAAAATTGTGTTGGTATTTTGATAGGAATTGCATTGAATCTATATATTGATTTTGGTAGGATGGCCATTTTTATTATGTTGATCCTACCTATCCATGAGCATGGGAGATCTTTACATCTTCTAAAGGCCTCTTCCATTTCGTTCTTCGAGGGCTTGAAGTTCTTGTTGTACAGGTCCTTTACTTGCTTGGTTAGAGTTACCCCCAGGTATTTTATGTTGTTTGTGGCTATTGTGAAGGGGGTTGTTTCCCTTATTTCTTTCTCAGCCCATTTGTTTGTTGCATAAAGAAGGGCTTCCGATTTTTTTTTTTTTGAGTTAATTTTGTATCCAGCCACTTTGCTGAAGGTGTTTATCAGCTGTAAGAGTTCTCTGGTGAAATTTTTGGGGTCGCTTATGTATACTATCATATCATTTGCAAATAGGGATAATTTGACTTCTTCGTTTCCGATGTTTACCCCCTTGATCTCCTTTAGTTGTCTTATTGCTCTAGCAGGAACTTCAAGTACTATATTGAAAAGATATGGTGAAAGTGAACATCCTTCTCTTGACCCTGAGTTTAGAGGAAATGCTTCAAGTTTCTCTCCATTTAATTTGATGTTGGCCACTGGCCTGCTGTATATTGCCTTTATTATTTCTAGGTACGGTCCTTGTATGCCTGTTCTCTCCAGAACTTTTAGCATGAAGGGGTGTTGGATTTTGTCAAATGCTTTTTCTGCATCTAGCCAGATTATCATGTGGTTTTTTTTCTTTCATCTTGTTTATATGGTGAATGACGTTGATAGACTTTCGTATGTTGAACCATCCCTGCATTCCTGGGATGAAGCCTACTTGATCATGGTGTATGATACTTTTGATGTGTTCTTGAATTCGGTTTGCTAGTATTTTATTAAGTATTTTTGCATCTATGTTCATGAGGGAGATTGGTCTGAAGTTCTCTTTGTTGGGTCTTTGTGTGGTTTAGGAATCAGAGTTACTGTAGCCTCATAGAATGAGTTTGGCAATGTTCTTTCAGATTCTATTTTATGAAAGAGTTTGAAAAGTATTGGTGTTAGCTCCTCTTTGAAGGTCCGGTAGAATTCCGTGCTAAAGCTATCTGGCCCTGGGCTTTTTTTGGTTGGGAGATTTTTAATGACTGTTTCTATTTCCTTTAGGGTTATAGGGCTGTTTAATCTGTTTATCTGATCTTGATTTAGCTTCAGTAGGTGGAATCTATCAAGAAAATTGTCCATTTCACTTAAGTTTTCAAATTTGGTGGAGTATAGATTTTTAAAGTAGGATCCAAATATTCTCTGGATTTCCTCAATGTCTGTTGTTATTTCTCCCTTTTCATTTCTGATTTTGTTGATTTGTGTTTTCTCCCTCTGTCTGTTAGTTAATTTGGTTAATGGTCTGTCTATTTTGTTGATTTTCTCAAATAACCAACTCTTGGTTTCATTGATTCTTTGTATAGTTCTTTTTGTTTCTAAGTTGTTGATTTCAGCCCTAAGTTTGATGATCTCCTGCCTTCTGCTCCTCTTGGGAGTGTTTGCTTCCTTTTTTTTCCAATTTACCCAGTTTAGCTGTTAATTCGCTAATATGAGCTGTCACAATTTTCTTTTTGAAGGCACTTAGTGCTATGAACTTTCCTCGTAGCACATCTTTCATTGTGTCCCATAGGTTTGGGTATGTTGTATCTTCATTTTCGTTGGATTTTAAGAAGTCTTTGATTTCCTTCTTTATTTCTTCCCTGACCCAGTGGTCCTCTAGTAAAGAATTGCTCAATTTCCATGTGAGTGTAGACTTTCTGTTGATTCTTTTGCTATTGAAGTCCAGCTTTATTCCATGGTGGTCTGATAAGATACAAAGGGTTATTTCAATTTTCTTGTATCTGTTGAGGCTATCTTTGTGTCCAACTATATCGTCGATTTTGGAGAAGGTTCCATGAGGTGCTGAGAAGAAGGTGTATTCTTTTGTGCTTGGGTGAAACGTTCCGTAGATATCTGTTAGGTCCATTTGGTTCATGATCTCTGTTGGACTCATTATTTCTCTGTTTGGCTTCTGTCTTGATGATCTGTCCATAGTTGTGAGTGGGGTGTTGAAGTCTCCCACTATTAAAGTGTTTGGATGGATGTGCGATTTAAGTTTTAGAAGAGTTTCTTTTATAAATGTAAGTGCCTTTGTATTTGGGGCATAGATGTTCAATATTGAGATGTCCTCTTGGTGGATATTTCCTTTAGTGAGTATGTAATGCCCTTCTCAGTCTTTTTTTATTAACTTCAATTGGAAGTCTATTTTGTTTGATATTAGGGTGGCTACTGCAGCTTGTTTCCTGGGTCCATTTGCTTGGAAAACCTTTTCCCAGCCCTTTACTCTGAGATAGTGTTTATGTTCAATAGTGAGATGTGTTTCTTGTATACAACAAAAAGATGGGTCTTGTTTACGGATCCAGTCTGTAAGTCTGTGTCTTTTGATTGGCGAGTTTAGTCCATTGATGTTGATGGATATTAGTGACCAGGGGTTGCTATTTCCCATTATTTTGGTATAGCTGGCTGTCTTGTGTTTCTTTTTGTTTAGTTGCTGTGGAGGTTTCTATTTCCTCTGTTTTCTTGGGTGTAGTTATCTTCTCTGGGTTGGAATTTTCCTTCTAGGATCTTCTGTAGGGCTGGGTTTGTGAGGAGATATTGTTTGAATTTAATTTTGTCATGGAATATCTTGTTTTCTCCATCTATGTTGATAGAGAGTTTTGCTGGGTATAGTAGTCTGGCTGGGCACCTATGTTCTCTCAGGGCTTGTAGGACATCTGTCCAGGCCCTTCTAGCTTTTAAAATTTCTGACAAGAAATCAGGTGTGATTCTGATGGGTTTGCCATTGTATGTGACTTGGCCTTTTTCTCTTACAGCTTTTAATAATCTTGCTTTGTTATCTACATTTGGAGTTTCTATTATTATGTGGCGAGACGTGTTTCTTTTCTGATCTAATCTGTTCGGTGTTCTGTAAGCCTCTTGGATTTTTACTGGCATCTTTTTCTTTAGGTTTGGGATGTTTTCTTCTATGGTTTTGTTGAAGATATTTCCTGGACCATGGAGTCGGGAGTCTTCTCTTTCCTCTATGCCTATAATTCTTAGGTTCCGTCTTTTCATTGAGTCCTTGATTTCTTGGATGTTGTAGGTGAGAGATTTTTTAGCTTTCTCGTTTTCTTTGGATGTTGTACTGATTTCTTCCATCGAATCTTCTGTGCCTGAGATCCTGTCTTCCATCTCTTGCATCCTATTTTTGATACTCACATCCGTAGTTCCTGTCCTCTTCCCTTGATTCTCCATTTCCTCTTTTAACTCTAACTGTGTTTTTTTTATTGATTCCATTTCTATTTTCATGTCTTGAATGTTATTGTTCGTTTTGTACATTTCCTTCTCCAGTTTGCTTGTTTTTGCCTGGAAATCTTTCATTGCTCTGTCTTTTTCCTGTTCAAGCTGAATCACCTTGGCTTGGAGCTCTTTAATGGTGTTATTCATTGTTTTGACTTGTAAAATTGTGGCTTCTTTGAATTCCTTCATAGATTTAAGTTCTTCTTGAAGGGACTCTATCACTTTCCATAATGTAGAATTGTCATCGTTTTCATGGGTTTCAGTTGTGGTGAGGTGGTTCGGGCTGGACAGAATAGTGTTGCTTTCTTTTGTTGGAGACATTTCGCTCTGTTTTGTTTTGTTTTGTTTTTTTGTCTGGGGCCTCTGGCCATGTGGAATTTTTTTGCTGTCTTCTGGACTTGGGTCCAAAGGGGGCGCTTTGGTGTAGGAGTAGAGTTGCCTTACTCCACCCCTATAAGGTGAGTCATTCAGCCCCACCTCCCACGTGGAGACTTAACTAATCCAGGTGGTGGAGCTGTGTACAAGTAAGCTCTGGTTCCCCGCCAGAAGGGCCAGTACTAGTACAAAAGTCCGATATAAGACAGTTTCAAATATCTCACAGTTTGCCCGGGGTTGGTTCCTGTAGCGGGTAAATCTGCCATTCAGCTCCAATAGCCTTGTCGCTCCCGCGGCTTGTAAACTGGCCAGTTTCGTCACAGCAGTGGGTTGTGATCTGCAGTCTGAAGGCACTTTGCAGCCGAGCTGCGCTTACTTCCAAGGGTCGCAACCTTTCGCCAGATAGTTGGATCGGATCATCTGTGCAAGACCTGGGGGTGCCCAGCAGGGTGGGGATTATCTCTGCATGGGATCTGAATCTGCCCGCTGAGTATTAGGTTGGAACTTACCGGGAGTCTCTCTGGTGGGGGATAGGTGATCCCGATTCCTGGGTCCAGCGGCTTCCTTGTGTGTCCAAGAGTGTGAAGGAGTGTCCTGCCCAGGGATCCTTGGTGGTCCCTGGGTAGCTGGGTGAGATTTAGAAGGGGTTGTGCCCTTTGTACAGCATCCTGCAACACTTGCCGCCTTGTGACTGTTGACCCCAAAATCAAAATATGTCCACGCAGGCCGCCGCCATCTTGGATCCCAGCAGACTCTCAATTAGCTAATCTAAATTTACCCGGACCACCTAATCCCAAATTGCCATGTGCCTGTTATTACCTTCCAGAGTTCTCAAACACATCTATCTGCTTCTGTGTCTCCTAGTGGAATGAACAATTTCTCTATGTAAAACGCAGAGCTTTTGTTTTAATCTCAGGGAGTCCCACCTTCCTATACTCTTTCTGCCCAGCTAATTGGCCATTAGCGACTTTTATTAACCAATCGGAAGAATGCCTCAGAAGGAGCAGTAACCAGATCTCAGCATTGAAATCAGCTTATCAGAAGCAATGTTATTAGACCTTCCCCCAACACAGTGGTGCCTAGCAAGGGGTCCAAACAGCCCCACTCATGTTCACAACTGCTCCATGTCCTGGCACACTATTAAAAGTCTGTCTTATATGACTCTAGCCCCACAAGAGAACCCAGTGCTTACTGATCAGGCATATTGTAAAGATATAGCACGTCATATTCACCCCCAACCCCCCTCACCTATCTCCATTGTCTTTTTGGAATGAAACCTCTGGTCTTCCAGGGTCAGGCAAGAAAGTCTATAAAGAAGCAATTGCTCTAAGACAGGGCATGGTTTCCTAGCTCTTCTGCAGATCTCCACGAAAAAACAATGTTCCTCAGAAGCAAGGCTTTCGCCTGTAAGAACCATGTAGTAGGCGACTTTTATTTTGTTTTATACACTCTACTTTATTTTATGGTTCTTAAACATCTCCCTCCCTTCCAACCCTTATTTTTCCAGCCCCCCAACACTAGGTAGGAAAGAAAGAAGGTCAGAAGGGAAAAGGACATAGTTCTCTTTGAGCTACTTCCTGCTGAATAGGGTTGTCATGTTCTTTAGGGAAATGCCAATCTCAATAGTCGAGATATACAGCATTCCAACAAATCAGCAACAGCAAACACAGCAGCAAAATGAACTAGCAACAGCTGCAAGGGGGGAAGGAGGAAACAGTAGCAGGGAAAGCAGCAGCCTCTTCCTTCTTCAGAGCACACCCCTGCCCCCCATCCCTCTAGGGCCTCTGGCATTTATACCCTGAGTCCTCAGAATTAAACTTTCTGCAGCTAGCTAAACCATGCCCCTGCTAGAGTAGGAGACAATTATAGTTAGCACCTGTGGACTAACTGAAGCAGCCCCATATCCCACACCTGGGATTATAACAAAAGCATTCTCATATCATAACTGTGTTTCTTAAGGAACAAAAACTCTTACCACAGAATCATTATCTTTTTTCAGAGCATGGACCTTGTGGCATGATGTTTGGACTGAGCTTCTCTCTGGTTATTGATCAAATAGACTCTTCTTTGGGCATCGCAGTCCCTGTGGGCATATCCACATTGCCTTGGGAGGTTTTGTAAGAAGTTGTTTTTTCCCATCCTCAGCTATTTTGTATTTCAAGGGTGTCACATGACTTAGAGAGTAGTGCCTTTCTTTTGGGCAGCTCATGGCCTTAAGTAAGTATGTTGTCATTGTAAGAGCTCCCAACAAGAATGGTTACATATGTATTTGGCACCTGACTTTAACATTCTACTATCTAACCATCTCCATGAGTTTAAAGTTCTATATCTAACTCAGCTTTCATACTAACTTGCATCACAATTTTAAAAACATCATCTTAGATCCAGAACACCCTCTTGAGCCCTAAACAACTCAAAATTTAAGTATGAGACTCTAGCTATCTATTCTTCAACCACCTCAGAGACCTAAGAGGGATAAATATGGACTGGACATTGGGAAGGTATGCTAAACCATATAACTCTCATAATTGTGGCCTATTTATTTCACTTGTTTTGTATTGTATTTATTGTTATAAGAGAAAGAACCATTTGTTGGACTCAAAGGAGGAGCTGTTGGGGATAAAAAGATATACCTTAAACTAAAAAAAAAGGGTAGAGGATGAGAGGTTGAGGGGGAGGAGGGTGGAAGGGTGGGACTGGAGGGGGGAGTAGGGAGGGGATTTTGATTGAGATGTAACTTGAAGAAATAAAAACTAAATTATAAAAAAAGAATGGTTACATAAAGGCTTTGACTTTGCAGAGAGGGCAATTTTTTTAACTCAGTAGTTATACTCCTGGGGCAGGAGGGTGTTGTTGTTCAGCATGGAGGAAGTTGAAAGCAGCATCATTCCTCACATTTTGAATGGCTTCTCCATGGAGTCATGACCTCAGAAAAGTCTTCCCATGTTGGTCACAGGTAGTGATGACAATAGAAATTCAGATGGTCATCAATAGTCATCCTCATTGTGGGAAGTGACCCTGTCTTGATGACAATAGTCACTCTCCTTAAATATAGGGTCTCATGTGAGGTAATCCATGTGCTACTGTTGGCCATGTCAAAGCATAACCTTTGCCTGACCTTTCCTACAATGCTGGATAGCCAACAGCTCATAGTACATATCCTATCAATCAAATTGTTCCTATTCTCCCTTCCTTTCCCTATCTCTACCAGTTTGTACCATGGCATTCTCTCTGGAGACATGCTGCCCTTCAGACATTTCTAGTGACTTTGGTCTAGGTTTCCCTGGTAAGATCTATAGTATGTCCTACCAGGTGGCACTATAAGCACTTCTTAAATTTTACCCCTGTCCCATCAGCCTCCATAGAGTGTCCCGACTCATTTTGATCTAAGGTAGTACAGAGGTAGAGCAATCATTGTCTTGTCCTACGCCACATTTCTACCAGCCACAGAAAACATCCAAATGCTCCTGAATACAGACCATGAGCCTTTGCCTTGTCTCTATTTTAAAAGCTCCCTGTCTATCTTGACACCCTGAATTTTATGCCACTTTGGAGCTGAATCCCAGTTTCTCTAAAGATAACAAGAAGTAACAAGACTCCAAAGGAGATGACTAAGCAAGAAGGTGGCTTCGTTCCAGTAACTCTACAAATTGTAGCAAGAAGATTAAAAAAATAATAATAATAACGTAGTTCATTGCTCTGCAGCTAACAACAGACAGCGAGCATGCTGGATCCTCTTCCTCTGTCTGTGAATCCCACCGGGTAATGCAAAGAGGCTAGGTGGCAGCTACACGCACAGTGGGTTCTGTCCCAGTTGACAGACCCAAGGCCAACGTGTCAGCACCAGAGGGAGCAATGACCAAGACTCCTCCAAGAGCAAGCACTGGTATAGAGGTCACAGTCGCTTGCCTGCATCATCTGAGCTGCATGTGTGACAAGTCACAGAAGCAGGCAGCTCAGGGAAGGCTGTGCTCCGGTACAATCACCACGAGTGCTCAGTGACTTACGGTCCATGATGGCCTGGCCGTCCTGATGATTGATTGATGACATCAATCTGATCTGTGTTTGTTCTTAGAAAATGCATACTGGTATAGCATTAAATGGTAAAAAAAAAAAAAGTACAGTCCTGAAGTTTGAAACTTACTCAGATACATTAATTTTTGTAAAAAAAAAAAAAAATCTTGTAACCTTTTATTCTTACCATGCAAACACCCTCATACCTCATTGGTTATAACAATAGGAAAAAAAAAAAACCAAGTTTCTTCATCGCAATACATTTCATTCTCACAATCCAATCCTCTGAGCTTATTGAAAGTACCATATCACGTTCTCATGTACCTGGGCAGAATTCATGCTGCTGCTCAATGGACATTCTGTACAGTGGGACTTCAGGGGCATTGTACTCCACACTCACCACCTGAGAGGAAAGCAGGAAAAAAAATTTAAGAATTTGGTACAAATTAAAAAATGTTCTCATCTAGAAATAAATATTTTTAAAACTCATCCAATTTCTTTTTGAGATTTTGGTCCAGTCATTAATGATTTAACTGGAAAGGAAAAATGTAAAGGATAGAGTAAGAGAAAGAATTTCACAATCCTAGCACTCAAGAAGCTGAGGTAGGAGGATCTCAAATTTAAATTCAGCCTGGGCTACTGAATAAAATTCTATCTAAAGACAAATAAATAAAAATCTTCCAAAATAAGAATCTTTATAATGAGTAGTGTATACAAAAGCAGATTTATAATGACTCGTGTTCATAATAACTAAAGTATTACTTAATGTTTGAGCACTTAACGAAAATGGGTTTCAGATGAAGATGCACGGGACAATGTTCAGCACAATTCTTATATTCAGAAGACGATCATAAATGCAATCTGGCCAGCTCCAGTACTCACTGTCTTTGCTCCTTTTTTTCTTTCAGCTAGACAATCTGGAAGCAGAGACTGCTCCGTTGCCCTAACTGGGTCCCATGCCATCCAGACCCTCGCCAAGCTTAGAGGCCACCATCTACTTGGAATCAGGCTGCTGTCAGGGTGTGTAGGAGGCTCTGGTTTCCTAGGTAACCACCAGACCCTGCATCATTCAAAAGCTGTCCTCTCTGGCTACTCCACTTGCACATGAGAGACACTCATACTGTATCAACCCCTCAGAAACAAGAGAGTAGATAGCACTACTGAATCCAGTGCATGGACAGAATCTCCAGAAACATCACTCTGTAGCATGTGAACTAGGGTCATCTTAGAAGGTGGCCCTTCTGTATGTAGAATTTTTATTTTCAAGCAAATACTTATGACCTCATCAAAGAAAAAATAACATCAATTGTTAAATTTCACTGTAGTGATGTGTAAAGGACATGCTACCTCTGACCTGTGACCCAGTCACCTTCTCTGGAAAGTTCCAGTCTTTTTAGTCCTTTGTGAGGGAATACATTATTTTCAACCTATAATGTTCACCTTGAAATTATCATCTGGTTAAGACATCAAGGGTACCTCCATTGTTTGGTTTTGCATTGTTTGAAAGAGCACAGCATCTTCCTCCCTGGCTCCATAATGAAAAATGAAAGGGATTTAAAACACCGTGTCAGCTGAAGAGTGGGCATTGTCACACTGAAAGGATTCACTGGGAGTCATGATGTTTTGGGGGCGGGGTTCCTTCTTCATTCCCTTGCTGTCCTCTAAACCGAGTTCATAAAGTCATCCAGTGAGTCATCACGTCGTCCCAACAAGAGGCCACAAACTTTACTCTTTCACTCTTCAGTAATTTCCCCACACCGCGAGCTCTCTTTTATGTTATTTTCTCTGATGCCTTCTGAGTCAGCATGATAAAACAACAGATGTTTTTGTTGGAACTAGATGGCACTACTGAATCCAGTGCGTGTACAGAATCTCCAGAAACATCACTCTGTGGTATGTGAACTGGGTCATCTTAGAAGGCGGCCCTTCTGTATGTAAAATTTTTATTTTCAAGCAAATACTTATGACCTCATCAAAGAAAAAAAACATCAATTGCTTAAGGAATTTTAAGTTTAAGCAATTTTTTAAAATATGAACCCCATAAACATAATTACAAGACAGACCCAGCCATATAGAAAAGCATGTGATGGGTTTCTCAATCCTATGTAGTTACTTGACCATGAAATATTAACATTATCCCAAACCTCTTTCTTTGAAGATTTGCATTCATGCAATGTCATAATCATTATCTCTGTCTTTTTTGGCTAAATATTGAGATTTCCCTGATACAAAGCTTTCAAAGTAGCTTTTCTAAGTCTTCTCTGACTAGTTTTCTTAAACATGACAAGCAGTTGAGATTTGGCAGTCTCCCATTTTTAGATCTGGAAGAATGGCTAAGCCAGTTGGCCCATGCAAAGGAGTTCTCCACTTAGAACTTTTCTCAGCACTGACTACGTGAATCAAGATTTTTTTTTTTTGTCATCATCTCTGGAGATGGGGGCAGAAAACAATGCCTCCTTCTCTTATAAGTGTTCCAGAGAGTGTGAGCAGTCAGCAGATACAACCATAAAATATGATTCCCTTCATCTGTCTGACAAGACACAAATACACCCCAGATACCCAAAGGCAGTGTTTCTGGAAGACAGTTGCCCTAGGTCAGAATAACTGCATTTACTATCTCAGATCTGATTGGCTACAATTACACGGACCTGGCCATGTATCCATTAGAAGGGGAAAAAAATCCAAGATAAGTGTTCTAATGTTTCCTGTCAATGATGCCTCTAATAACCTCCATTTCTCAGACATTACATCCCAGGATAGGTGGGCATGATGTTGCAGTTTTTACATCTTCTGATAGAAGTAATTAAAACTGAAATCTTTAAAAGACTTTGAATTCTTAACTGGATAACGCAAATAAGACTCATCAGGGAGAACGAATTATATGTATGAAAGTACTGAGGAAGCACGCTCTTACTTCCTGTAAACACTTTGACACAAGTTCTCTCAAGGGATAGCACAGTATTGTTTCTGCTCTTCCAGCTTCTTGTTGATGTCACTGTCTCCATGTAATGACCCACTGGTGTGAATTATCGGGCATGTGGCTGAGAGCAGTCTGGCCTTGATGTAGGACTCCATCCAAGGTTTTTTTTTTTTCCTACAAGCAGCACATATGTGTGCACAACGCTCTTCCATATCATCTCATAGACTCTACAAAGAATATACAATAAGAAGGTTCATTTCAAAAGTAAATTCATTTTTTCTTTTTTTTTCCTTTATTTTTTATTTCTTCAAGTTACATCTCAATCGCAGTCCCCTCCCTATTCCCCCTCCAGTCCCACCCTCCCACCCTCAACCCCCCATCCTCTTCCCTTTTTTTTTCTTTTAAGTTTAAGGTATATCTTATTTCCCCCTACAGTTTCCCCTTTCAGTCCAACAAATGGCTCTTTCTCTTATAATAACAAATACAATACAGTACAACAGAGGTAATTAGGCCACAGTTATGAGGGTTATATGGCTTAACGTACATTCAAAGCTGGTAAGGCACTGCCAGTAATTTTCCATAGAAAGCCACTTGTACTGGAACTAACTCACAACTCCAAGACACATAGAGAGAAATGAGAGCCCTGGGTCTGGAGGAGTCATTTTCCAATGCAATCTGAAGGTAAAGAAAATGAAATCCTTGCTCGTCCTTCTGACCACAACTATATCTTCACAGATGAAGCTTCTCCCTCATAACTATCTATTAATTGGGGTGCTCTGGAAATGCAGGCTATATATGTGAAGGGGGAGGGCTGAACTTCGGACAGAACTCTGGAAGCTCTGTGTTACTGGGTCCGAGACTCAGTGCCCTGGCCTCCTCCTCCAGACTCTTCTGTTTTCAACTTCCGTTATGTGGCTTCCATGTCCTTCTCTCCCAACCAGTCTCTAGAAGGGAAGTGGTGGGGAGATGGGTGTTGTGGGAAAGAGTGATTCTACAATGAAGAGGGAGGGCCCAGAAGGAACTGGATCATGCTTTTGGTTTCAACTCTTTGCTTCAGTATTCAGGATCTGCCTTCATTTGATGACATTGAGTTCAAGAGTTTAGAGGAGACACTAGAAAGTTTTCATTTGAAAGTCAAATAGATAAGTATGTGAACTTTTGCTTTCCTTTGGGGGAGTTTGTTTTTGCTTATTTTTATTTTGACTTGACTTATGGTTGTGAGCAATCTATATAAGATATCTTCCATGGTTGTGAGCAATCTATATAAGATATCTTCGCTCCCATCTCTTTGAAAGAATAGACAATAATAGCAACCTTTTTGGCTCAGGATCAGGATTAAATGATACAATGTATCTAAAAAATGATTTTGGTCTGTCCTGTACCAACTGTTTTCTATTATAAATGGAAACTATAATGTTGAAAAAAAATAAAACAATGACCACATGTAGCTTAGGGGCTTCGCTGTATATATATATATATATATATATATATATATATATATATATCCACCTTTAGGATAACACTTTCTTTCCTCCTTTAAGATGACTCAGAGAACAAGTGTACAGACTGTCTCTAACGCTTCTAACCACTAAGACTCAAACCACATGGAAGATCCCAAGTTTGTTACATCTATGCCAGGGATGATTGAATTTCATTAGAAACAGTTTCACCCTACAGTCTTTGCACCACACTGTCATTAAAAAAAAAAAGTCCAGAAATTATGGGATGGCCCTCTGTTCAGGGAGTGAGTCCAGGTTCCAATAACTTCTTGTGAATAGTGTGCGAAGGTGTTTGGATGCTATTGTGGAAAGCCACGGCATTTCCTAATGTAAGAAGATGAGCAGTCCTGTTTAAAATAAACAGTATGAGTGTGTTTTAGGCACTACATATTACAAACATACAGATGACTGAAGCTTAGAAGTGGAACTATAAAAAGTGGGCAGATCCTTGGGTCATTGGTTAGACACAGCTGGAGAAAGCAGTACCCTTCTGGCCTTCCTCTGTGTGAAATTTAAGGGCAGCCACAAGTACAGATTTTAATGAGGGTCTCAGTACAAGCTCATAGGAAGTACAAAGTGATTTGGAAAAGTCTGTTATTAAACTTATATTAAGTGTGCAATGATAAGAATACTGAAAAATGGCTCTTTCTCAGAATAGGCCCCCAGGGTCCAGAGCAGCTTACATGGAACTTTCATGGATGGGCATATTTACTTTCAGTGTTTTCCAATATATACAGTATTAATTGGATATTATCTAATGGCCCACCCCCACCCTCTTTGTTTTCCTTCCTTATTTGTCACTTCTACCCAAGACAGGCTCTTGCTTCATAGCCCAGGCTATCCTCCAACTCACTATGTAACCCCAACTGGCCTCCTGCTTCAATCTAACTGCTGCATTTACAGGGGTGTGTGATAGCACACACACCTGGAAGAAAGAAAACGAAACCCTTTGTGGGTACAGCACAAACACAATCCCACTCCTGCATCTGTTTAAGCCACCCAGCGTTAACAAGAAAAAATCCTATGTGTTTCAACATAGACATATTTACAACAATCAAAGGAGGATGCTTTATCATTTCTGGTTTTGAAAGAATAGTAACATTAATTCTCTCTCACAAAGAAGTTGTCTGTTTCTCTCAATGAGTTGCTGCCATCCCCAGTTGTATCTGGCATCAAATACATTTGTTTCTCATAACACAATCATGCTTATGAGATCTTAGATTTGCTTAAAATCACTGTAATAACATTAAGGTCCTCAGCAATATATGCAACTCCTCCTACATACAAAATCCATATCTCTTTTGTGAGTTTTGGAGAGGTACCACAGAAGCCCTTTTGGAGAGAGAATGCACATTTTTATCTCAACATTGTCATATGCAGCATAATGGGAATGTTTAGCAGTCAAAAATATCTTTCAGGAAAAGAGTGTTTAAAAGCTGTCTATGAGTTTCTTCTTCCCACCTTGCAATTTGATTTTTAAAAGGAACCGAATCTCAAAAGTAGGCTGTGATATTCCATTTCCTTTCAAGCCTCTTGAAAGAAACTTCTGTTGTTTTGCTTCAAACATGGAAATGTTTTATTTAATTGCCATTATCGACTAATGTTAGGAAATTTTCCATGAATACACAGTTGCCAAATGCCAAAGAGAAGTAGTATCTGCTAAGGAAGAGAAGAGAAGAGAAGAGAAGAGAAGAGAAGAGAAGAGAAGAGAAGAGAAGAGAAGAGAAGAGAA